>NDGN011488368.1:0-32482 GCA_002564285.1 Tympanoctomys barrerae | reverse complement strand
CCTTCATTTTGAGTGTCGGGTATTTGTCCCAGCAACGAGAGAAGAGTAACTAAGACAACCATAGACCTACCTGTCATGGGGGAGAGATGGAATCCATTCAAAGTGAGTCAGCAGCTAATGTTCTTATATGATTCTTAATTTTCAAGATAGGGTCTCCCTATACAATTCAAGCTGGCTTCAATATGATAGCCCAGGCTGGTCTCAAACTTGCAGTGATCCTCCTGTATCAGCCTTCTGAGTTCTGGGATTATAAGCATGCACCACCATGCTAAGCTTCAGTGTTCCTCTCAAGCAGTGACTTGCAACTTTTGAACATGATTCATAGTAAGAAAAGTGCACCATATTGTGACCCTGAAGGCAAATATGCGTGCGCGCACACACACACACACACACACACACACACAATTAAAACACAGTTTCCACAAAACATTATTTACCTCTTGCTACCTTACTACTGGGAACACATTCTGGAATTTTATAATCTTGGCTGCATGACAAGGTAATTCCAATTTTATCTTTTTTTTTTCAATTTTATCTTTTTAAAAAATATTCTAGAATAAACTCACTAAATTGAGTTTATAGGTCACTAATGGATCGTGGTCCATAGTCAGACTTTTCATATCTGGGGATTGAGTGCAGGCCCTTGCACATGCTAGGCAAGTACTCTACCGCTTAGCTACACCCTCACCCCCTAAAAATGCCATTCTTAATGCTTGTCTAAGCTGTTTCATTGTTGAAATAGTTGTGAAATATGGCTTACATTCTCCAGGAACTTGAGAGGGAAAGTGGGTTAGCGGAGGGCCAGAAAAGGGACAGAAATGGGTGGTGCTTGTCACTCAGGACTCAGAAAGCGGGTCTTGAGAGAGATTCTTGAGTTCCAAAGTGAAACTGCAGCTCCAAGCAGAAAGGCCATTCCCGAGGCCTCTCACCTTGCCTGGACCTCATGTGTGGCTGCCAAGGACTTCTCTGGAGTGACCACTGAGCAGGCAGCCCCGCTTCTGCTCCAAGGCTTTCAGATCCTATGATGTCTCTCACAGAATATAACTCCAACCGAAGTCAGGACTTTTTCCACCCTTTGGAGGTGATGGCGAGCATGTAGATTCTGGTCCTGCTAGAGCCAGAGTAGCCCAAGGGCCGCTATGTGTGAGCTACTGTGTGATGGAGGGCATGGGGGCCGTGGAGGGTCGATAAGCGATGTATCGAAGTACATAAAGGAAGTGGCAGCCAGAAGTAAATAATATATGCTTTTAGGCATACATTTCTATAATAAAAACAAAATTCAGGGTAGTCATTAGGGGTTGGGGAACAGAGAAAGAAACAGGGGGTATAAAGGGGCCTTCTACAGTAAGAACAAACCTTTATTTGCATGACTAGTTATTTTGGCAAACTATAGGAACAAGTAGGGATATATGCTAAACACATATACCTGCCTATTGATGTGTTTGACAAACACATGATAAGCCTTGGACCATAAGCTCACAGACTCAAGTAGAAGACAGATATCATCACAACCATGACATCATAAGAAATAACTCCATAACACATCACACCATGACATCATAAGAAATAACAAGTGACAATTCATTCTGGCTAGTTACATGACCTTGGGTCAATCATTCTATTTCTTGAAGCTTTGATCTTCAGAAGTTATGTTATATATGTATATTATGCATAGATATGTTATATATGTATGTTATATATGTATATAATATGCATGCACACATACATATATAACAGGTTTATTATGAGAATCAACTGATATACATAATGCATGAGAAAATGTCTGACAAACTGTGAAACACTGTAAAAAATGTGGGATAATATTATCGCTCTGGGTATCTTTGCAGCTAACTGTCTATTTCTTCCGTGAAACTGCTACCCCCACAGTTTTGTGCTCAAGTGGCAGTCTGAGGCAAGCAGGTTGTAAGTGAATGTAAATTATTCTCAATCTAACATATTTTGTGTCTAGCACGATGAGGGATAGAAATAAAGAAGACACTGGGTATCACTGACTAGCTTGTAATTATCAGAACAGGGCCTTGCTGCTTAAGAGACCTGGGACTGGCCAGATTAGGAGGATGAGGACTTCGACCCAGCGGGCTGTGAGGGAGAAGACTAGCCCTGGGAGGAGTGCTGTGCTTCGCCTTCCCCTAGAGCCCACTTGGCCTGGTTAGCAAACCTTCACTGCGTTATCCTGGGCCTGGCAGGCTGCTGGGCCTATGCACGGACACTAGCTCCTTCCAGGCCCTAATCAGCCCAAGTGGAGGAAACACAGGAGTCCTTTGATACTATCAGGAAAGGTTCCTTCCAGGACCATCAGACCCTGTCTTTGTCCCTCTGAGCAGGAGACAGCTAAAACCAGCCTAGACAGCCAGTACAGCTCTGTCATGTCCTTGCCAGGGATGTCTTGGTTCCTGACCACCTTCCTATGGAGGGCTCCCCCTTAAATTCTCAGAGGCTTGTCCTCAGGAGCAAGATCAGAATCTGATAGCTCGTTATGAAGATTTAGAAGACATACTTGACTCCTAAAAGTAGTTTCTGAAGCATCTCCCTTTTGGAAGATCCCTGAACCTGCAGGAGGCTGAGACCAAGTTAGAGCCAGGAAGTTTATCAGCCAGAGCCCCAGCTGAACAGGAAGCTCACTCACACCAGGTAACTTGAGGCAAGTTCAGTAAGGGGGTTGTAATGAAAATGGATGGCAGGGTATGGGGGAAAAAAAAAGAAGGCAAAATATAGAACGCCAAAGAGCTCACCAAAGCACTAGCATGGCAGGTGCTGTGTATCAGCCCATGCCTGAACAAATGAGGAGAGCCACCGGGACCTAAAGAGAGTTCTGTGGAGAACAGAGCCACCTGCCAGCCCCTGGGGGCCACAGAAAGGGAGTTGGGCAACACGTATCGATCCTGTTTCCTCTCTCCTGCCCCAGAAAAGTTGCCTGCATCTAACTGGAAGCCAAAGGGCAAAGAAACCTTCTGTTACAGCCCAGATGTTCCAGGTTGCAGGGCACATCACCAGGGGATGGCAGGAGCACACGACCTGCAGGCTCACTGAGACGAGGAGGTACTTCAGGGGCCAGACTGAGCAGCACAGCCCGACAGGGAGGGTGGGGAAACTCAGAGCAGTATCCTTGGTAAGACAACTTTAGGTTCCAGGAATTCACCAAGAAAGCTGCTGGGAGGCAAGGACACCAGGAGCTGACTTTAAGTGTTTTGTGTTTAAAGCAGGACAAAGTGACATTGCTGCAGCTTTTGAATCAAATTCACACAGTGATTTCACTTGCAGCACTAGGTTGAAATTTCCCATCCCCTGCTTTCAAGGACGTTTAAAACAAATCTGCAAGCAAATGCTCCATTATTTAGTTTATTAAGCATCACTGAGTGACTTGATGAAAAGATTCTTGTGCAGTGATTTCAAAGGCCTCATCATGAGGCTTTACTCTGCCTCTAACTGGTCAGGTTCATGGAGTATACCGTGCCCCTCTCTGGGCTTCCGTTTCCTCCCCTGGGATGTGAGTAGGTTGGCTGAGATTTCAAGGTCTCTTTTGATTCTGGCAATGGTAAGACTCTAATAAAGACTGCAGTCAGAACCAGCCATGACACCCAGCACGGCTGACTTAGCAGTCCCTGTGCAAGTCCATTTTGTATACTGCAGTAGTGTTTCATTGAATTCGGTCTTTACAACTGCTGCATTTCTCTGATGCAACAAAAGAAGCAAGGCCGAATAGTTCTATTCCAGGGTACTGGTGTCCAGGAAAACAAGCCCAAATACACCGCCACTGAAACCAATCTGCCTGCCACATTTCCTATTTGTTTGGCTTGTGAATTGGGCAAAGCAAAACAGAGGAAGATGTGACACATTGTGTTGAGTCATCACCAGACTTCTTTCTCCAGGGATTCCATGGGTGGCTGACACAGGTAGAGCGCAGGCCCAGAGCACCTCCCCCTTTGTACCTTTCTCAAGGGCACACGTTTGCCCTCATTTCTTCATTATAATTCCTGTCCAACAGTTTCATTTCTTGTTTAAGTTAGAAAAGAAAAACCAACCAGTCTTTGCCTCCTTGCTTTTGTGGATGCTGTCCCTCAATAGGACACTGGTAGGGTTTCCACTCGCCTGCCCGCCCAGCTTCTTTTTACCTTCTTAAGGAGAGTTGTTTTCACCTTCCCGTAGGGATCTGTAGCAGCTCATCTCAGGTTCTTGATGCCAGGTGCTGTGTGAATTGCCCAGAACTTCCCAGACAGACATAAAGAAAACACCTGCTTCCAGGTCCAACAGTCCAAAGACCAACCCGACAAGTCCAGGATGATGAATGCATGAGTTTATCATGAGTAACTTAGTGCTGTGGATGACCTGCAGGCTGTAACACCACTGAAGCAGCCCACTGCCCTGTGCTAGCCTCCTGGTTTTCGAGTGCACACATTGTAAGAGAAAAAAAAGGGCCCCTGGGGAAGGGGGTGTGTAGCTTCTCCCATCACATGCTGATCAGGAACCTCCACTGGCCTCAGCAGGCATCATCTGGCTGTCATGATGGTGACCTTGCCTTGTGATACACAGCCTCGGCAACTGGTGGGGCCCACTAGCCTGCTGAAGAGGGCCCAATCAAAAATGGAGATTGTGGTTAGGGCTCAGAGGACGGTGCTTACTTCGCTAGGTTGCAGAGATGCTGGCAGGCCTTGGCACCCCAGTCAGTAAAGGAGGCAGAAAACAACCTTGGGAAGACTCGTTTCCTTTCCTATGAGCTTATGACACAGACCACTCCTATGTCCCCCAAAGCTGCAGGGATTGTTCCACACTAGGAAGCAAGCAATTAATTCTGTGGCAGACACCAACTGGGTGTCCTGTAATTCAGTTCTACTCTGACACTACTTACCTGGCTATAACATAACATTCCACAGGCGTGACTTCAGACAGCCAGTTACAAGCCCTAGCTTGTTTTTCGGTGCAGTACTTCTGCCTAACTGACCATCGAAGGTGTTCCCCATTATTCCTTCTGTGAATTCTATTACTTCACTACAGGAGCTTGCAGAACTCAGGGAAACATGCCTCCCAGTTTACTATAAAAGATACTACAATGTACTATGTGCCATGTACTATGTCGAGGCCCATAAGGACGAGGTATCTGGGCAGGAGTGCAGAGTCTCCAGGCCCCTCTAAGTGCACTTCCCTCCAAGAAACTTCATGCGTTCAGTTATTCACAAATTCTCAGTGCCCTGTCCTTTCTGAGGATGAGGGCAGGATGCTCTCTGAAATGGGGCTTAAAAACTACTACCAGACAAGGTAGGTCAGCGTATACATTTATGACCTGCTCCAAGCTAGAAACTCAGAAGAAGACTGGCACATCCATCTTGAGGAACAGAAACTCTTGTTTAGCGTTTAGCCTGCCTCGAGGAGGGAGTTATAAGCCAGTACTGTGGATAATCACCAAAATATATAAACAATCATGTCAATGCAGTCAGAAAGACTGGAAGAGGGTACTGATCAAAGCTGGGCCAATTGCCTAGCGTTCATATCCAAGGAGGGAGAGAGATGCCCTCTTACCGCTTTGGCAGAACTGAACTAAGTACCATAGCTAGGAGCCTCTAGGGCCATGCCTCCAGCACCTGTGCCGGCTGGGATGCAGTTGTGAGCGCTGCTGAGATATACCTCACAACACCCACGATTTCAGGGGGGGAACTGTGGCTCACAGTCAGTAGAAGTTTTAGTCCACATCTGGCCCCAAGGCAGGGCAGCATAGCAGAGGGACATGACAGAGGAAATTTGCTTATGGCATGGCATAGAAAAGCAGAGAGAGGGACCAAAGGAGGTAGGAAGAAGATAGAGCCCTCCAGGCCACCCCTGAGTGACTCACCTTTTCCAACCTCCTCAATCACATTAGTTGTAAACTACCAGAGAACTAATCCACTGATAAGTATCATGCTCCTGTGGTCCAATCACCTCCTAAAAGTCCCACCTATGAGCCCATGAGGCTTTGGGGGGATCCAGATATGAACTATAACAGGAAATAAGAGACAAGGAGACCCAAGCTCAGGGAAGAATTGAGACAGGAGGAGGGGAAGATGGGAGAGAGGAGAAGGAATTGACACCAATATTGTTTATTTGGACACAGAGATTCCCAAAGCAGTCCTATCCTTTTTATGATAGCCAATAGCTCTCTTTTTTTCAATTACATTTATTTTACTTGGATTTCTGTCCCATAACAAAAGAAGCCTGAATCACACAATAATTGTACCTGCAAACAGAGACTTGCAGGTAACAGGCTGCACGGCGTGAGACAGCTAAGGCGAGGCAGTGAGGGGCCGTGAGTGATCTTCCCTTCTAGGCAGAGAAGCTACTAGTCCAGCCCCAGTAAGCAGCTAGACAAACCTTCACTATTTCAAGAGGTCTGGATTGAAAGATGTCAGGCGGGATGGTATGGCTATTTCTTATATCCTTTCAGAGAGATGGCCAGAAAAGATGTTCTCATAAAAGGTGGGCTATTTGGAAGCAAAAGGGAGCAACAAACTGATAAAAAGAGGCTTCTAGTTGCAGCAAGATTCCAAGAGTGCAGAGAGTTCCATAGTCTTTTTTGTTAAAGAATTGCGAAAGCATTGCTCTGTCACAGGGAAGGGTTGGACCCAAGAAGCTGGAATCAGGAGGGCATTATCTCATCAAAGGGCAGCACTGACTAGAACATAGATCAGGGCTGGTGTGGAATGTCCTCATTCCTCTGAGATTTTGGTAAGCTGAGGCCAGGAAGCTGAGTGACCAGGGAACAAACATTCCTCTAGGCCTGTGGGGAAGAATGAAAGTCACTCCAGGATAGGTGTCAGGTTCCAGCTACCCAGGGGATTTTCCTAAGTCCTCCAGGTGCAGGACCGATAGGAAGGCAGGAAGAACACGCACCCTTGCCAGCCTTGCTGTCCCCTCCTAGCAGGACAGGATAGTGGTTCTCAGCTGATGGCAACTGGAACGGTTTCCCCTTCTCTTCTTTTGTAAATGGTGACTTAAGAAACACCAAAGTGGTTCAATGTATCATTTAGTCATAAATGCATGAGAGCATCCAACAGAATTCTGAGCTCTAATATCATCAAACAATTGCCTTTTCATTTACCTGTACTTATTAAGTCCCTACTAAGAGACAGATACTCTTCCAGACTGGAGATATAATAATGAAGCAAACAAAGAAAGACCCATAAATAAATTCACCCTAGTAGAGTCATTCCAACACCAAGAAATAGCTTCACCATCTAGGCAGCCAGCCAGGGCCAATCCTCGGATGGAGCCCTCCTGAGCTAGACCTCTCAGCAAGCTCCTCCTCCCGGCTGACCTGCCCGCTTCTCTACACCTCTCTGCGTCTAGCAGCCCAGTTCTCAGCAAGCTTACTAACTACTGCATTTGTCCCCGCACACCTGGCAGCACTTAGACATCACAATGTTATTCCTAACCAAAAAAATCAGTTTACATTCTACTAAATTTAATAGATCTGCAGAGGTAGCATCCAGACAGGCGTATCTGTCTATGTAATAAATTGAATGTGGGTGGAAGGGAATGAATATGTGTCTGTGAGACTCTGGGATATAAAGAGTCAATATTGCTTTTGTTTTTTTCTGACAGTGGAAAATGTCATTGTGGTACATCCAGTTATCTCATCTATTATTGCCTCAGAAAAAGAAGATCAGTTCAATTATGGAAACGCTCCTTAGCAGTCTCTCCAAGCAACCAGATGTAAAATCTAAGCCTCTTTCCTAGCCTCCAACAACCTGGTGTTGCTCAGTGACCTACCTCTGCCGCTCTCAGGCTGTTTTCTCTGCACTCACCTTGTCTAGTTCTCACTCTTCTGCCCTTAGGATACTTTGTCTCTCAGGCATTTACGTTTTACATGTGCCATTCCCCTTTCCGGGGACACTCTGCCCCCAGACCAGTTGGAGCCCATCTCCTTTCATTGTCCAAACAAAACAAGATATCCCCCCAGACTTGTCCTGCTGCCCAGGAAGTTCAGCAAAAGCCCAGAGGCCAGACAAAGGGACTCTAAATGTGCACTGCCCACTATGACACCCTATTCCCCTCTGGCAGGGCCTCTGGAGCTGTCTGTCACTGTCAGCTTTCCTAATCTCCACAAGAGACAAAGGGGGAGGGCAGAAAGGGGAGTTAGAGTCAGAGTCATTTGTCTTGTGGGGAGAGGAGGCCACCCTCCCAATAAGTCAAATACTGGAAAAGATCCCAAAGAATCAGCTATGTATAAGGGGATTAGAAAGAAAGGGAAATTGGCATGCTCTCCCCAAATTGGACATCATTTTTTAATTGGTCCTTGGACTTACCTAAATAAGAGAGGAGATAATTGTCCTTCTTTCAATGTGGGAATGAGGACAGAGGATACTGGCAAGAACAGAAAAATGAGAGAACTTCTGGCTCTCCTAGCGGATACTGCACAAAGTGGCTGGCCCACAGGATCTCTGGAGAGCTCATTAGCATTGAATGCCCACCACAGAGAGGGAATCAACAGCCATTCTGAGCCAGAGAAACAGAGAAGACCCCGACCCAGAAAAGGGCTGTAGCAGTCACTTGGTAAATAGAGAGTGGTTTGCACTTTCTTCTCTTTCCATCCATTTTTAATGCAAAGGAAGGGCTGGACCTTGAAGAAGGAAGAGATGAGAGCGTCTCAGGCCCAGATCCCACTCCTTTCCCACCCTCATTTCTAGAAGCCAGGAACCTACCCTAAGCTCTGTATGAGGGCAGGACAAGAGAGGCCAGGTGCCAATGGAGTGTCCCAGTTACTTTTCTCTCATTGCTAGGACAAAGCACCCAACACCCAGAATTAAGGAAGGAAAGGTTTGTTTAGCTCCCAGTTTGTAGAGGTTTCAGTCTATACTGCAGTTCATGGCAGCAGAAAACAGCAAAGAGCAAAGGGAGGAGCAGCAGCAGCTGCCTCTCTCCCCTCCTTATATCATAAGCAGGTAACCTGGGTTGGAGTGTAGAACTGGCAGTGTCCTCACGCGTGTCTTGCACAGGAAGAGGATGTTTACCAAGTAAGAACCCTGGCTCCCTGCTGAGTCACTTAATTAGACTGCTAAACTTCTCAAGTTGATACAATGTATCAACCAGTACCTGGTCTATGTGGTGGAGGTCTTTTTAAATAACTTTTTTTGTTAATACATGTTTCTAGAAGATATAATTTACCTTCCCCTTAGAGACAAGGTACATGTAGGTAGCATAGCTTGATTCTCTTCTAAGCCCCTCTCCCTTCCCTCCCACCTCCCTCCTTCCTTGTCTGAATCCCCCTTTCCTCTTTTGCACTGTTATGGGTTTTCGTGTTTATGACATGTTTACATTAATTGTGATTATTTGGTACACGCATATACACATCTTAAATCTTTTTACTTCCCCTTCCTCTCCCTCCCCTTGCCCTCAATCTCCTGGAACCATTAGTATTCACAAAAGCGCTATTTTCTTGTTTCCTTCCATCAATCCTTTATTTGTCCTTTGCCTTACTCAAGTGAGACGTACCATATGGTATTTAACCCTATATGCCTGATTTAATTCATTTAACATTAAATATTCCAGGTGTATCCATTGCCCACAAATGTCTCAAATTTATCTGAAGCCTCGGTAGAGTGAAGTTATAGAATCTTCTGCGTGTGCCTGGGTCTCTGGGCCTCCCTCTTCCTGATCCTGCTCTGCATGGGGTTGGGGTGGGGGGCTGATCCCTGCAGGAGGGGCTTCCAGAGCCACCAGGTCAGCTCTTTCTGGCCATGTGGTCAAAGGCAAGCACAGGTGAAGGACTGGAAACACCAGAAAGACTCAAGGTACCCACTCCCTCCCTCCGTTTCAGGGGCATTTCTGGCTGTGGGCTTTTCCTCCTGTATGACTCCAGGCCAAGCACAATACAGTTTGCTTCATGATCCTAGCTTCTGAGACCTGGTGACATTTGCTTCTCTATTTGCCCCTCTTTTGGTAATTCCTGGAAGACTTACTGTGTAACTGTCTGCCTTGAATTTCTTCTGTTCCTATTACTTAAAATCACTTTTTGTCTTTTGGATGGACTTAAAAGATCTGCTTCCCTGAAGGTCTCTATGGGTTTATGCTACAAGGGACTGTGTCATACTGGGGGATAGGAATTGGAAAAAATCAAATTGTTTCCTATTTATACCTTAATCATGACACCTTAATAAACAAATTACAAACATCACAACTCAAAGGTTATCTCTTTGACAGGACACAGCACTCCTCCCCCAAGCAAATTAGCTGCATAATCTTTGTCTTCCTCTAGTAGTTTTCAGTATTACCTCAATCCTTTTTATGTATTTATTTTGCATGTTTATGATCTATGCTTTTTCCCACATTGGAATATAAGATCCTTAAGGGCAGTTGCTCAGGCTTTTTCTGTACCCCTATTGCTTAGTAAATCATTAATAATTGACCATGAGCCGGCAAGATAGCTCAGCGGACTAAAGCACTCGCTTAGGCAAGCTGAGACAAGCACCACGTGCCACGCGAGCCCCGCCCCCAGGGCAGGCACAGCTGGTCAGAGTCTGGGCATAGTGCATACACCTGTAGTCCCAGCACCGGGAATTCTAAATGCAGGATGATCACCATGAGTCCTAGCTGCATAGCAAGACTCTGTAACAACCAAATACATTTAAAAAAGAAAAAAAAAAAAAATGACCAGCGTCAGGATCTGATTGTGTACATTGGAATTTACACTATCCAGAGACATTGAGGGGCGCTTGCTGGTTAGCTCAGCTGTTTAAGCTCCTGCATGGGCAAACCCAGTCAGATTTGTGGGACCGCAGTTCGATCCCCAGCTCCACACGCCACACCATACCTGCCCTTAAGGCAGCCTAAGCCAGCCCCCTCCCCCAAAAAAATCCTTCTCAGAGACACTGAACTTGTTGCGGGATGGGATAGCTGGCTGTCAATCCTTAAGGAAGTAGTGAGTACATTTTCATTGTATGTAAGTTACAATACTTTTGGAATTGCATCTATGGACATAGGTATATGTGTTCTCTGTTTAATACTTAAGGGCTGGAATGCAATGGGTATCATTTATTTTCATTTACCTGTTTGTTTGTTTTTCCCTTGTTTCTGTAGCAGATGCAGACATTAGAGAAGTGAGCAGCAGATTTTATTTATTTAATTTTCATTTATGTACTTGGTACAGGGTCTCACTGCGCAGCTCAGACTCATAGTGATCCTTCTGCCTGCAGTCTCCCCAGCACTGGGATCATAGGCATGCACCACCATGCCTGGACTAGATTTTATTTTTTTTAAAACACTATTTACGCTGAGTTACATCTCTAGCCCTGTTTATTTTTTTTATTTTGAGAAAATGTCTTCCTGAATTGAACTTGCAATCCTCCTGCCTCAGCTCCCCACAGTTCTGAGATTATAGGTATGCAATAGTGAATATTCAGATTTATTTTTCTATAGATTTCAATCATTATGTTGTTATGACATATTGCTAATTATGTCCATATCTTCAAATTCAAATTCAAAGTTGTATATAGAATCTTTTATATTTTAAAATGACTTTGTATCAGTGGTTTATATCTTTTTTATTTTAACAGTGCATGTATATGTTTTTCTCTCTTTTGGAAATCGACACACCAAACTGGACAGAGGACACCTCTGCTAGTATTAAGTAAAATAAGGGTTACTTGAACACAGGCCCTGTAACACTACCCTGGACTAGGGCATGGACCACGTCCCAGGAGGGATGCAGCAGGACAGTATAAGATTTCCTCACAATACACAGAACAGTACATTACTTAAAACTTATGAATTATTTGTCGTGGAATTTTCTAGTTAATATTTTGGACTATGGTTGACCATGGGAAACTGAAACCTAGGATAATCAGGCTGCAGAAAAGAGGCCATTAGTAGGACAAGTGTCGCTGAGACCAGGCAGTTCTTTGGGTTCCTTAAATGAACATAATTCTAGGAGAAGAAGCAGTCCTGCTTTGAATTAAAAGCACATAGGTAGCAATTGGCAAAGACTTGTGTCAGGAAAGCTGACGTGGTTTGGGTGACAAAATCACCAGTCTAGGTGGTCTTGGGTGACCATACCAGAGCCCATCTCTTTGAGACCACTGTGACTTCAGCACAGTTCTTTGAAGCAGCACCTGACCACCAGTGACCACTGGCACCCAGAAAGTAGTCTGCTTTTGGGGGACATACCTGAGCTCCCTTCTCCCTTTGAGTGAGTTGAACTAATTCCTGGGCAAATATTAGCAATCTTGGAATATTTGAAGGGAAAATGTTAGAGTGATTGGACGTTATGCCAATTTTACACCTAGAAAAGCAGACTTGTAATTTGGATTTTAAAAGAAGCATGAATCTGTCACACAATTTGGTAAGGTCTGGAACATATTTTACAGTCACATTATCAAAATCATTCAGTTCAACATTTCCCAAAATTCATTTACTAGCATCTTGACCATATGTCATTTGTACTGTTAGTTATCTAATATTTTTCTCACAGCCAACACACTTTTTAAGACATAAGTACCCACATTAACTTTATGTTAAATAAAATAAATGTGAAATTATGGATTTAGTGTCTGCATATTTTTTTTAACACGTATTAAAAGAACTGTAAGAGTAAAGCCAACCTCAATCCAGATGTGGGACACATACCATGAATTGGGAAACACTGATTTCAACATAGCTATAAATTACTCTTACTTCATGTCTCAATAAACTTCTAGTGTGCTATGATGCACCTCTGCTTTGTGAGATCTTAATTCTGTGTCAATGTCTTTCTTTCTTTTTTTCCCTGTGTTTAGTACAGAATCTACAGGGCCTACAGGGTCTCACTACATAGATCAGACTCGTGGTGATTCTCCTGTTTTCAGCCTCCCAAGAGTTGCAATTACAGGTGCATGCCACCACGCCCAGTCTCAATCACAGTCTCAGCATGCCCCGGGGGTGGGGCCAGCATGGCATGCCAGGATCGAACCCCAGCTGCTGCTCTGCCTAAGCAGGTGCTTCAGTCCACTGAGCTATTAGGCCGGCCCCTCTGTGTTAATTTCTATTTGGTTATCATTTTCCCACAAGTCTTGTTTCTCAAAATGAGCACCTGGATGCTATAATTTGGAATCTTGCCATTCCTGAAAGCATCTGTCCTTTATTTTCATACATGAGAATTTGCTTGACTGTGGAATTTTCATATAATTCTTACACTATAAGATTATTTTCTTATTGTACCCTTAGCTTACTTTTTTTTTTTTTTTTTTTGTGGTACCAGGGATCAAACTTGGGACATTGCACTTGCCAGGCAGGCGCTTATGCCACTGAGCTATATCCCCAGCCCACAGCTTACAATTTTCAATATTGCAAATTTTAATAAGCCAGTAAGAATTTCTTTCTGTGTAAAAGTTTATAGGAATTTTATATTATCATTGAAATTCAAAAATTTTATCAGCTATATCCTTTGTAGGCGTTTTATAACAATTCTGCCCCAGACTCAGTGAACTGTTTCAATCTACAGATAAAGCTCCTTTCTGAGCTCAGGAAATTTCTTTCTTTTTTGAATTGTTATTTCTCTCCCATGCACTTGTTTCTGTCTGTGGCTGTACATGTGTGTGTGCATGTGTGTGTGTATGTGTGTGTGTGCACGCACACTGTGTTGGGAATCAAACTCCTTCAACATGACAAGAAAGTGCTCTACAAATGAGTGACACTCCAAATCATCTATGACTTTTACTATACAAATATTGGAACATTATCTCTAGTTCTCTCTTTTTTATCTTTCATCTCATGATATTGTATTTTGGCCTTGTCTACATATGGGCGTGTACAGCAGAATCTTATTAGTTCTTTTCTGATTTTATCTAGGAATTCACAAAATTTGGCTTCAGATATATATATATATATATATATATATATATATATATGTTTTATTTTATTTTTGGCAATCTTATATTTATTATTTTACTTCTAGTGACTGCTTCTTGTCCTCCTGGTATTGTTTTCCCTTTCCATGTTTCTTTTGCCCTCTACAACCTCACTGATAATGCAAGTTTGAACTTGGTCCTTACCTCTGATTTGCTGAAATAACTCTTTTTACATAGAAGCCATTTGTTTCGATGGATTTGTTGGTTCCCAATTTGAAGCCCCTGGTCCTCCTCAGATGCTTAACAGGTGGTTGTCATTACTTGGCGATGTCTATGAATATGACAGTGCATGTAGGGAGGCACCAGCAGCAATCACACAGGTGTCTATGAACTTCCCAGCTTGCCTTTGGCTCTGGGCACTGCTGGCAGTCACAGCACTCGCATACAGGCCTGGCCTTCGCTGTGGCTACGGGATGTCTAGTCATGCGCAGTTCACACCTTCCAGAAAGCCCTCAAGATCTCTGTTTAGTTGATGTTCTTCCCTTTTTAACGGCGACATTGGAGGTTTTCCATCTCCTCTTCCTCGTCTTCTTGTGTTTTGTTTTGCTTTGCTTTTTTTTGTTTTATTTCTGTCATGGAAAGAATTGATTCTAAGTTCAAATTGTTCCTGGAAATCTAACCTGGGTGGCTTCCTATTAGATAGAGCCAGATCTGATATAGCAGATTGCAGGGTACCTCACTCATAGACCTCCAAATTCTAATTGCCTGCTCACATCTCTGCCTGACAGCTTGTTCTGGTAACCTGATCCTGTTCAGCCTGTGCACAGGAATTAGATTCAGAGCCCCAGCTTTTTTTGCTTTTTTAAATGACTGATGGAGATTGGTGTGTAAATACCCCAATACCCTCATCCCTTGGGTGTGAAACCCTCAGGTGCCAGAATGCACTGGCCCCGGAGTCCCTAAGAGGAGAGCATGTGACAGTGGCCTACATCGGTAACTAGATGCACCCTTTAAAGTCTGTCTTCCTTTCCTTCCTCATCCAGCATGTTCTGGAATCATCTTCTGTGAAACCACTCACAAATGAGTCCCCATCTGAAGAGGAACCCGAAGCAAAACTCTGTGGCGGCAGGCTTTTCAGAAAGTTCTCTTTCTGAGTGTGGAAGGTACAGTGGAAGAGAGACACAGGAGCGGGAAAGGTCAGCAGGTGGTTTGTGCAGCTGTGCAGTAGAGGAGCCAGCGCCACACTGGCTGACAGGAAGCCCCTGCATGCTGGAAAGTGGTGAGCATGCTCCAGAATATTTTTTTAGAAATTACTATTTAAAAATCAAAATGGTCATCATGGAAACATTCCAGGTTTTTTCAACCTCCTACCACTTGGTTTATAGTTTCTTATTGTTGTTATTACTAGAGAGGTACTCTGATGATATTTATTGAAGGAATAAGCTAGTAAGAGAGGATTCTGAATATTCCCAGCACAAAGAAATGATAAATGAGGTGATGGAAATGCCAGTTACCCCAGTGTGGTCACCACACATTGTTTTAATATATTAAATGTCATACTGTATACCATAAATATGTATAATACCATGTTCATGGCTTATATCTCAATGTTTCCCCAAAGCCTTGCATTATTATAGGTGGGAAGTTTTGAAAATGCTGTATTGGGTTGTATGGTGCTGGGATTAAGGGTCCCACATCATAAGTGCAGAATATAAAGGGACAGAAAGAAGCTGCGTTACAACTTTGCTGCTTTCTGCCTTCTGCCTACCCTGCTTTCCCATGAACTATTTCTCCTCTGTGATGCCTCCTTGCCTTGGAGCAAGCTGACTATAGACTGAACATTCTACAAACTGTGAGCTGAAATAAATGTTTCCTCCTTTAACTTTGGGCATCAGGTATTTTTGTTTCAGCAATGAGAAAAGTAAGACACTACATATCAGTTAAAATAAAGCATATTAAAAACTGTACTGCATGAAAAGGGAAATGATTCTCAGACCTCTGACTCTACAGTGGCACCATTCATTGAAAGAACAGAAGAAAATAAGCAAATCTACATGGAGAGAAAGTTAGTAAATCCCTTTTATCAAAAGTTCAGACATCAGGGCAGTCTGGCTTCTTCAGGGAACCTGAGGTCCTGAGCAAGCTTAAGTAAGGGGTCTAGGAAGTCTGTTTAACAGTCATTTGTGGCATGTATTTCCATTCATCAGGAGGAATCTAGGGCTAGTGCTAAGCCTGAATCTTGGAGCCCCACTGATCCAGATGACAATATTTTAATATGTTGGATTATGGGGAAGCTGACGGAGGGGCAGGAGAGCTAGGCCATTTGGGATCGGGACAGTAGATATTGACTAACAGCAGGTAGCACTAAAACCAGTGAGGACATGTTGAATGAAAGAGCTAGTCTTGGCAAGGGGAACAGACATCAGGCAAACAAGCGAGTGTAGGGGATTTTTTTCAGTACCTTGGAAATTTTCAGTAACTTGTTTATTATGATTGCAAAACTAGCAGGTGGCAGAGCCAAAATTCAAATTCAAGTAAAGAACTCTGTACTTGACTACCATGTAAATTATAATACAAGATAGAAGGCAAGAGGGGGAATCAGTGAGCAGCCCACAGGAGCTTTTAGGAAGCTCAGTGGTGTCCTGGTGACCGAGAAGCCTCAGGCAGCAACCAGAAGAAAGTTCCTCCTCTAGCTGCCAGGTCAGCAAGACCTACATGCATACGTTTGTCTCAATGTAGAGTTGCTGAGGCATCGGAGGAGTGCTAACACCTCAGCTTTGTAGCGGTTTGTGCCATTACAGTGGGTTGGGAACTTGAAAAGCTCAGACATTCTTTATCTCTGTACCTCCAAACATGGTCCTAGGTACAAAAGAACCATTCCCCAAATATTTCCAAAGGCATAAAGGTATAAACAAGTGACATGCTCCATCTTTCTCAAACATGGATCTAATTCCATCTCTTGCCTTGAAACTTACCCAAAGTGCCCCGGGTATAGGATGAAGTATAAATGACTTTCCTAGACCCCAAGGCCAGTATGATCTCCCCTCTCTTTGTCCTGGGACATCCCCACACTCAACCTGTCCCTGCTCTTAAGTGTAGCAGGATCTAATTTTTTTGGTTCTCTCACCTTTTTGTGCTCCTGTTTTCTGGCTATTGCAAAATCACACACCTTTTGGGTGAGGGATTGTTTCTTCTGTATGCCTCATCTCTGGTGGAGCTGCCAATCTGTTATGGGCACACAGCACAAGTGGGAACAACTTGGGTTCTTTTCAGGGACTGATGCAACCCAAGAGGGTGATGTGGGTCTTTTCTTCCCTCTGAGGTCACCTTCTGGGATGCTGGAATATATAGGGTAATGCAAGCCTGGGGCTGTCTGTAAACACACCTGCTACCTGAAGTCTGTTGTCTTTGCTTGCTGGAAAGGAGCCATTTGCTGAGAAGAGCTCAAGTAAGCAAGCAAGGTAGAAAAGCAGGCAGACATACAGATGCAGACTCACACACAGAACGGGTCATGTTGCCACATTCTACATTCCTCAGTTCTCTGTGCTCTCTCTCCCAGGTCTCATGGACTCCGTTCCCTCTTCCTGGACTTAGGAATACATTCCTGGGGCAGGGGATGTTGAGTAGTTTCCTTTATTGACTAATGCAGTGTCTTGACTAATAATCAGCTATGCTGGGTGCTTCTGACAGTTCCCAGAATTTCTTACTTCTGTCTCCTGCATAATTGAAGCCAGATAAAATCCAGAAGTATATGGGAAATCCAAGGGTGGCTCTTGAGGCCCATTGTCCTTGTTTTCTTATTTCTGCTTCAGGCTATGTCTTGTGGTCACATCTCTGTTGGCTGGGAGAGTTTCTTGGGTCTTGTCCTTCATGATTTCTGACCCCCCCCCCCATCCAATAGCTTCCCAATCTCTTTGTCCTTCCCAAGTCTACCTTTTCATGGCCTTGACCTCTGGTGTGGGTTGGCAGCCTTTTCTGTCCTGCTGGTTTTGTCACTAGATGGGAGACTTGAGAAGTGCAGCCTTCAGCCTGAGGGCCTGCAATGTCAGTCAAGTCACAGAAAGAACTCCCGTGATCTCTAGTACACAAAGATGAGCTAATCTCGGCCGCATCTTCCCTTCTGTATCATGCCTGATTGTGCCGGTTTCTTTCAGATGCATTTAAGACACTGGGCAAAGGAAGAGAGTGAAGGTTTAGAAATCCTCCAGCAACCATTGTACTTTAGTTGTGTGACAAGACTCAGACTCAAAGCCCATTGAGTATTCAAAAGGAGATATATGAGAAAAGGTAAGCAGGTTTAGGGAAAGGGGCAGTATCACAGACCGATTAGGAGGGTCCAGAGCAGACCTAGTGATTACGTTTTTCCAGAGATGGGGTAGAACCTGGGTAACACATCCCAGTAGAGGAACCTATGTGGCTTGCATAAGTAACCCAGACTCCAGGCCAGTGGCCTTTGGCATGTGGAGGCTCGTGTTTAGTGGCTCAGGATTTGACCATCATTCTGGGTATGAATAGTGCTGCGTTGGTTCAGGGCCTTCTCTGCAATGACTGGTTGTGCCTCTGCTGGTGCATGAGGAAGACTCAGCTGGGTAGCCTAGTCCCCAGATACCCATCTCCGGGGAATTCCAATTACAGCTGCTTTTATTCTATGACTCATGAGAAAGAGTCTCATTGCTTTTCCGTGCGTGAAGTTCCTAAGTAGAGGTTCTGGGATGCCTTCATTGTTGTCCCCAATTTCCTTCCTATGTCCAGGACTACAAGAGTAAATTCACTTGGCTGCGTTTTGAAGCCAGCCTAGCTAAATGGGAGCTGGGCTCCCACCCTCTTGCCTGGTGACTGTGTTTCTCCTAACAGTCAAATCAGAGTCAAAGAGTCACACATTTGAAACTGGGACTGACTGAGCAGACAGCTTGTACCATGATTCCTGGGAAAGATTTTGAGCTTTGGACTAAGACAGACCCTGAGTCTGAAAGTAGTACCATCCTTACAAGCTATGCAATCCAGACCAAGTAAGATCCTGAGCCTCACTGAGACAGGAGGATCATGCATTTAAGGCCAGTGTGAGCTACATAGTGAGACTGTCTCAAACAAACAAAACATAAGTGAGACCTCTAATAACTATGGTGTTTAACAACTGAAGCTGACATTGTATTTGTTTTATCTCCACCCCCTTGAGAGACAGAAGCAGATGTGCCCACAGTCAGGCACCTAGACAGTGAAAGAGTCACAGCAGATTCCCTTTTCCACTCTGCAAGGCTTCTGCCCTCCCATACCACTCCCACTGTGGGTGGGGGTTGGGGAGACAACGGGCAGGAGCAGGAGAGAATGATGGGAAGATCTTCATTTCTTTGATCCCTGGCTGAGGGTTAGCCTAAGTGGTCATGAAAGGATTAACACATCTACCCCAGGTCATTTCCACATCAACAGCAGAGAATAAAGGAATGAGGGTGAAAAAGTCAAACAGAATAAAATGCCTGGAAAAGATGTTTTTATGTTTACTTATTTGGAAAACAAAATTGAAATATATAGCATGAAGATAGTTTTTGTTTTTAAAAGCTCTCATCCCTATGAACCTGCTTCAGCTGCAGTAAAAATTCAAGAATTGCTGAATGGAAGGCATAAAGTCTTGGTTGGGGTGGGGAGGAGGTCTTCCAAGGGGAAACTAGTAATTATGTGCTATTTCTCTTCTAATTTCAGATAATTTAGAGTTTCAACTTTTCCAGTAAGTCAGAATTATATAAACAGATGCCATGCTAAAATACAATTGGGTAAAAATATAAAACTCCTACAGCAATAATATTTTAGGGAAAAACATATTACAGTCTGATACAGTAAGAAAATACAAACAGGATCATTTGAGCAGTTCTGTTTCTCTGTATGAACAACAGTTGCAAATGAAGAATAGAAGTGAAATAATAAAGCATTCAGTTTGCACATAACTTAGAAAGGGGGAACATTTCTAAACATTGACTTTGTGAGAAAACATGAAGGACATCTTCTACTCAACAACTGTGCTTAGGAGGAGGAAATTGATTTCTGGAGGCTGCAGTGGGCAAATGCCATGGTCTCTTGTGTCCACCTTGCCCTTAACCTGTGTTGGGATGGTCACACTGCATGGGGTTTCCTGCAGAATCTAGCACCAATATATGAATCAGATATTGCCTTTGAGCTGAGTCCTTTATGTTTTCAGTTTTGAGTATACTGAGGTATGTTTTCTTTGGTTGCTCTTGTGATGAAATGTGTAGGAAAAATTCTAATATTTACAGCACTTAAACATTTTAGATTTCAGTGTCAACTCTTCACATAGGAAAAACTGGGAAACTCTTTGGAATCATCAGAAGGCCATTACTTCCTAGCATCTGTCATGAAACTGTTTTCGATACACAGAACAATTAGCCTGTTAGCACAGCTGTAAGGTTTCTGCTCGAGAATCTTCCCAGTGCTCAGTGGAGAAGCGAATCCTGTGACTGCCATGTCTGCGCTTCGCCATGCTTCACAGTACTTATCCACAAGACGGACGCCATGGGGAGTGGAGCCATGCCAAACGACCTTCTGGGGCCTGCAAGGTAATTTCGTTGTTACATTTTGAATGACACATCTTTGTGGTGTATCTTAGTAAACAACATGGTGAGTCCAGTGAGTCAACTGAATCATCAAACTCCTTACCCCTCCACATGGTCCAGTGCCAGATCGCTACTCTTGTGGTTGGTTCTCTCTCTCTCTTTCCCCCTCTCTCTCTCCTTCTTCCTCCCTCCCTCCTCCCTTCCTCTTTCTTCCTTCCTTCCTCTTTCTTCCTTCCTTTCTTCCTTCTTCCTTCCTTCCTTTCTCTCTCTTTCTTCCTTCCTTCTTTTCTTCCTTTCTTCTTTCCTTCCTTTTTTCTCTTTTCTTTTTTCATTCATTCTTTCCTTCTCTTCCTCTCTCCACTCTTTGTTTCTTCTAACTTCTTTCTCTCGCTGTCCCTCTTTCCTTTCTTTTCTCTCCTTCTTTATTCTGGGGATTGAACCCTGGGCCTTTACAGTAAGCTACATTCCCAGCTCTTTTTTTATTTTGAGATTCATTAAGTTGCCAAGGCTGGGCTCAAACTTGTACTCCCCTTGCCTCAGCCTTTTAGAGGGCTAGGGTTGCAGATGTTCACAGAGAACTCCTGGCTTGCTTATTTATTTATTTGATTCCAGGAATCAAGCTCAGGACCTCACAGGCAGACACTGTGCCACTGAGGCACTTCTGGTTATTTCTAGCTTTGAACACACTCTATTCCAGGGACACAAAGACTACAATTGTTTCTCATTCATGTACTCTATTTTTGTGACTCTGAACCACCATCATTTTTAGGGACTCCTTATCATCCTTCAAAGCCTGATAAATGCCTCCTCTTGCAGGAGGCCTTCTCTGATTCTTATCCCTAAGTGAAAATGAATGTTTGTTCCATGTGTTTCTCGTTTCATCTGTTACTCCACTTTGTAACCCATAGTTATCATTTGTCTATCTTCCCTTAAAGAATGAGATTTCTTTAAGGGTAGAGGTCATGTAGGTTTCTTACTATGCCTTCCAGGTTTGGCACTAGGCCCAGTATAAAATAACCTGAAGAAAGCTTTGTTGAACTGCCTTGTGAAAAGCGTACTTCACATGCCAAGATTTAGAGGGCAAATAGTGTACAGAGATGCTGGATCACCAGGAGTCCAGCACTTAGCACCTACTCAGTGCCACTGCGTGCTATGTGTTCATACATATTCCTTTTATCTATACAACACTCTAGTGGTATAGATGTGGTCTTTTGGCCTACATGACAGCAAAGCAGCTGAGGCTCTGAGAACGGATGTGCCTTGCCTAGGGGCTCATACTGAGTTACTGCACCTAGGCCTTCTGGCTTCAAGGCCAGGACTTTGTTCATGGCCTTCAGCCTTCTGCTATCTCATGTGGATTCATGTTGAACATAGCCCAGCAGGCCACTCCATTGTGGGGATGCCCCCTCAAACTCTATTATACCATATAAGTGTGTTCTTACCCCTACTTACCAAGAAGGGTCTGTCATCACATCTCGGCCATCAAAGGAGTATATTGGAACCTGTGTATTGAACTGACCACCGTCTCCAGAAAAGATTGAGTCCCAATTATTAAAAAGTACTTGGCCCTATGAGGATAAAAATCATATTAGAATCATTTATGGCAACTGTTCCATTTCCTATGAAGACTGATACACCCAGAAAACAAGAAAAACAAGTTTCTTTTTACCTTGAGGTTCACTATGGGAAGGCTGTATCTCTCTGCCTTCCTCACAACTGTGGAGAGATCTTGCAAATGGGAAGATAAGAATGCTCGGAAGGTGGACAACAATCCTGCAGCCCTGGCCTGCTGGAAGCACTGAAAGTCAGCTCGAATGTCCCCGGAAAATGGCATGTTGAGAGCAATTAAGTGCAGCTGAAAAGAATGAGAGAAAAATCTTAAAGAAGATCCCAGCTATCTGAGGACTGAAAATACTGTACATTACAGATAATTTTAACCTGAGATTAGATGAAAACTACAGCTGCTGAAGGACCATCTCCAGGGTAAGAAAGCTATTGCTCCCTAAGCAACCTGTTTGAGTTCTCTGAATAGCTGTATTGTGTAAAATGTTTTCCTTCAAAGAGAAAACAAACAAATCCTATTGGGCCAAATAAAGTGCTTCACAGATCTAAATCCAGCCTGAGGGCATATTTTGGGACAACTGGGTGTCTCTAGCTCAGTCCTCAGTAGCAGTTTTCAGCTGACGTCAGTCCTGGATCCCAGAGCTTCTCTGGCTATCTAATGGCTGTGCTTTCTTTAACCTCCTGAGCAGGACTGGGACTGATCACATGAGGGCCCAGGAAAATGGCCTCGAAAGGAAAAGGACCTGACACTACCAAGACTGTTAGAACATGGGAAACTAGGGGTCATATAACCATTGTAGCTGTATGTCCTGGTCACCTTGTTCAGTAGCCAAAAGTAAAAGTTAACCCACAACCTGTTTTCTCCCATACTTTCTTGTCATAAACCCAGTGTCATTCTAATGTCCTTTCTCCCAGGCCTGTATAGAATACATATGATGATCAAGGAATAGTGATTGTCCCCTGATCTTTGTGCCGTCTCAGGAGGAACTTTTGTCTCATCAACATAGACCTGGGGAGGGCTATACAAGCCAGGTCTGAAGTCATCAAAGGAAGAAAGTATTCCTAAATATTTTAAGCCAAAGAATAGAAAATGAGCACACATATAGACAGGAGGTGGTAGGTGTTTCTCTCCCTGTTTCTGTGCTCTCAGATTGAAACAAAGACTCAATATGTCTCAGCAATCAGTGTTACCATATTGTCCCTCTCCCACTTTCCAAGCTTCCCAGACATAGCTGGTCAATGTTACAATAGCCAATGGCCAAGTTGCAAAGTCCTGAGTGCCCCATGCCATCTTCGTGTTTCTGAGGACATCTTTCTCTACTCACCACCTTTCCTCTTTCATTCTGCACAAGACAGACTCCAAGCCTGCTGCCTTGTCCATCTCTTTTTATTTTTCCTGCTTTGTCTATTGTCACCACACCATATGGAGGTCCAAGCCAAGCAGCACTTCCTCACCTCCTATCCTGCCCCCAGCTATCATGAGGTTTCCCCTAGAGTCCTCTCTGTAGCAGAATTGAATGCTATACCTTACCAGCCATTGACATGGGGAAGGGGTTTCAGCATACTGCCTGTGGCAACCACTTCTGGGCTACCTCTGCCCCATAAACACCCTGACCTTGGTTGCCTTTGTCATGTGGCTATACTGCCATGCCTTCCTCTTCATGTATCTGGAGACTCTGGCACCTGAAGGAAGGGCCCTGTGCTTTCATGACCCTCTGGCTGGTGCACATCTGTGGGTATGTCCAAGGGCATCTGCAGAGACCTCGATGGATAAGGCTTGTTTCATACCAGGGGCCATCTAAGAATGTATGGGGCAGGTGCTGGCCTCCCCTGTCATACTTGTAATCTCTGCGTTCTTCCTCTCTTCCCTTAAGGAGACAGAGAAATGGCTGGAATCATGCTCATTTACAAATGGTGGCGTTGGTGCCTTGTTCTGTCCCGTTGGTATTTCTCTAGTGGCTGGAACATTTTTCTAATGAACATATATTATTTTTATGATGAGAAACTTATTTTTATGAAGACAAACGTCCTATGACAAAAATAAAGATGGCTATCCTGAGGGTACTGCTAGTTTTGTTAAAATCATAGATAATTCACCATTTTTTCCCCATTCTCTATAGACACTATGAAAATTTACTACAGTGGATGCATATTACTTTTAAGTGTATTCTGTGAGCTGCCACCCTAGCCTCTTTTGGAGTCCCTTGAAGGGTTACCTGCTTCTCTCTCCCTTTGCCTCTCATTTATTCCTCAACTGGCTAGAATCTTCTCAGTCACTGAAACACTTTGCTGTTTTTTTTTAATTTGAAGGATGTGACTTAGTTCTTTTAGCCTCATGGAAGGTTAGCACCCTATGTGGCATTCTTTTTCCTTGCTGATTATGATTGTTCATATTTCTTTCATCAGTTCTGTGTTTGCTCCACATAGTCTCCCATTTCATACAATGGCCATGACTCTGCTAACGACTCCCACATATGTCTCCAGACTAGGTCCCACTACTGACTTCTGACCTTCCTATCCCAGTTCCTCATGGCTGTCTCTTCATGGGTGTCCTTAGGCACCACAGACATCCATCCTGCCCTGTGAGGTCTTCCTGGGAAATGGCAGCATGACAGAAAACATCCCTCTTTTGACTGACAAACCAATGTCTTACTATCTAAGACTTTATCCATTAAAAGCAGTGCCTTTAGGTTTTCAATTTTCTTCTTCTGGTTTCTGTGGTTACGACTGTGAGTGGGACATTGACCCAAGAGAGACCAGAGATGCTCCTTCCTAAGACTTCAAGCGGTATGTGGCTCGGCAAGCAGACAATCACAAGGAATTGGCACCAGAAGTAGGGCAATGGCAACCAGAGCTGTGTGCCAGGTCACGTGACTTTGTATGTCAGGCTAGAGGGGAGACAGGAAGAGAGACTCTTGCAGGAGGAAGAGTCTCCTTCCTTAGAAACAGTAAAGCAGAGTCAGAGCAGGAACAGGAGACTTCCTGTGACTGAGTTCCACGGTTTCCTATAATGATTTACATGAAGATCAATAAGATCTTTATTTACTAAGATCTTTATTTAAGTTGGCAAAGGAATAGAGTGAGACTTTCTAAACCCAATAAAGTGGAATGAGCCCTAAGAAGAACCTGTGACCACTGCTCATCCAAGCCAAAACCTGGCCATCATTCCTAACCTCTCTCATTCTCATTGTACCATATCCCATCATGACCAAATTGGTCACTCCTGTCTTCTTCATGTCTTTTCAATCTGCCCATTTCCCCACATGTTTGCTGCTGTCACCTTCATTGAGAAGATTCAGGAACTACCAAACTAGTCTTTGGACCTTGGCTCCTATCTTCTCCAATCTATTTCCACACTACAACCAAGATAATTTCTGAACTGCCAATCTTATCATACACCTTTCCTACTTTAAACCTACCAGTAGCGCCCCATGGCCCACAGAAAAGGGTCAAAGTCCTTATGTTGATGTGCAGGTCTTTCATGACCAGCCCTTGCCCTTGCTGAGCTGTACAGAATAAGCTTCTCCTTTCTCTGCATTTGAACTCTACTCCTTTGGCCATTGCAATCAGCACTTCTCCTTACCCGCCTCTCTCCCACCTTTCTCTACCTAGAGCCCTCACTTTTTCCCAAACAGCTTACTCCTGAAACAATAGTCCTTTAGGTCTTAATTTAGTGGTCACCTCCTCAAAATCCAGATCATCTCCTCCACAACCTTCCTCATAACTCCAGAATCTTGTGTTTGCTTTGCCCAAACAAGATTCTGTACTACACTGTAATTGCCCATATTTTATTTGCCTTGTCACTGGTCTGTAAGCATTTTGACAGTAGGAACTGTGTACTAAGTCCAAGGCCTAGCAGACAGTAGGCACATTTCAAGTTAGCAAAGAAAAAGCATGAATTGTACTTACAGCAGGATTTTCATAATTGCCACTTAAAATAGGGTTCAAGGGAGGCTGGAGCTGATATGACTGTTATGTAAAAAAAGAAAAGAAGCAGTTGTGAATATGTACTCAGTCTGTTCTTCACAGTACAGTGAGGTACAAGTTCAGTGTTTCTTCGGAAGACATTTTAGTTTGTCACTGTCTTCAACGGTGGCCCTTCCTCCTTCCTTCCATTTTTTTCTTTTTCATTACTGGAGACTACACCAAGAGCCTTTACACTGAGCTACATCTCCAGCTTTTAAAAACTTTTAAATGTTGAGTCTTGCTAAGTCACTATGTTCCTCGAGCTGGACTCAAAACTGGAATCTCCCTGAATCAGGTTCCCAGGGTGCTCGGATGATACCCATATGCCATCCCACCTGACTTCGTAGCTGCTCACGGCTACTGAAAAGTTCCATAGTCAAATGGAAGTAGCACGCCCCATCATAAGTGGAAGGGATGCTCTCAAGACCTTTAAAAAGATCCTTGAGGAAGCAGAGGGCCTGTGCTAAAGAACT
This sequence comes from Tympanoctomys barrerae, assembly GCA_002564285.1. Taxonomy (NCBI): domain Eukaryota; kingdom Metazoa; phylum Chordata; class Mammalia; order Rodentia; family Octodontidae; genus Tympanoctomys; species Tympanoctomys barrerae. Next base: position 6,109 of record NDGN011488368.1, on the reverse strand, counting down.
GAAATGTTCACTCAATAAAGCAAGCCACATCTTCAAAGCCTCAGTTTCGTCCTCTGCAAAATGAGGATGCCAGCAGCTGCCTCATATGGCTCCAACAGGATTTGGCAATGGACCATGTCAATAACCCATGTTCTTACAAGGCAGAAAAGGCAAAAAATTAAAGGGATTGTATAGATTGCTTGAGCTTAGTAGTGATTTCACAAATGGTAAACTGAGGCTAAAAGAAAGGAAACCATTGTCTAGGAAGACTCACAGGGGCAGGAGGTGTCTGCCTCTGGGCCCTTGTCTCCCTCTACTTTCAGATGAGAATGTTCCATTGGCACCCACGAATTTCTAAACCATGAAGTGCTGCCTGTTGAATGTGGAGAGTTGACACTGGCTGCCAAGAGGCACTCAGGAGGTTGATTATGAAGAAGCCAAGGCCAAGGCAAGGGCGCTACTCACATTGCTGGAAAGCGCCGGGGGTGGAGGGCTGTCGGCAGGAATGGGGATCAGTTCCCCCAGCTTTAAAGAAAGTGCATCAAAAAATGAAATATCAATTAGAAACTGTTCACCTACTTTCAAAATGAAAAATGTCATTTACAGCAGTGCACTGTTATTTTTCCAGAAATCTGGAGGCGGTTTGTTAAAGGACATTTAAGAATTACCTGTAACTTTTTCCAACCATCTCGAACACGAATGAAGAACTCTGCGCTGTCCCTCAGATAGATGAATGTTCCTTCTATGACCAAATGTGCTTTCTGCAGCATGTCATCCATATTGCTGAATGCTGTGACCTGTCGGATTGGTTTCAGTTGCAAACACTGATGTTATCATTACCATACAGCCATGCCCTATGTCAAGCCAACTAACAGCCTGTGCTCCTTTCCAATAAGAAGGCTTGCTGTATCATACTCTTTAATAACTAGAGGTCAGTCTTTGTGATGTAACAAAAGCATGTATTACCTTGAAACACAAACCTAACTTTTGTAGTCAGGGAATGAAAACGCAGCAAATAATACTCTGTGTGAGCAAAGATGTAACAATAGAGTTGTCTTTGATGGGTTTTGGTATTAGCAAAACCACCAGCAAGTTTTCCCACTTTCATTTCTTTAAAGCTGCTTCGTGGTATTAACTAAATGGTGTCATCTCATGCTGCTCCATAACAGGTTTCAAATTTGTTTGCACTTGGAATAAAAATGCAAGCACGTAGGCAATTATACTTAGGCCTTAATTTTTGCCTAGCTTGGTAATTACAATATTTACTACATGATGGAAAATGGAGGCCTGCAATTGCTGTCTCAAAAACTGCCAAAAATTAGACAGCCATTTAGCATATCTAGAAGCAGACTTGGAAGCTGCATAAAGTCTACTAAATAGCACCCAATTTTAAGGAACTATCAGCCAAAATAATTTTTATTTTAGCTGAAAAAATTATAAGAATTAATTTTCATCTCTCCTTGACAGTGACTTTATGCATCAAAATGGCTTAAAAGTTTCTCCCCACCAAGGAACCAAATATCAAAATGTCATCATCTGATATAGATTTTTGTTGTTGTTCTTTTGGTTTTTTTGTTTCCTTTGGCAGTCAATTTTTCTGAGTAAAATCCAGTAAAGACCAAAGGGCATTCCTGGAACTCCTAGTATCCCCCGGAGGTGCTGGCCTATCTTTCCATGCATTACTATAATCTTGGCATGCCACACCCTGCCTCCAGGAACCACAAGATGGTGACATCTTTTAGCAGAGTCGTGAAGGCAGAAAGATCTAGAATAAATACGACCAGCTTACAAGATCTACAATGGTAGAGTTTACACACTTGTGATCATTTTTTAAAAACAAAATATGATTACTTCTTAGCTTAGGCAATTAAAGATCCACAGGGAAGAATTTCAATAATAAACAATTTTGTTTTCTGTACATTTTTATTTAATAAGTCAGCTAAATAGATAATAAATTACTCTTCACTGTTTGTGGAATTGTACCAATTCTATTGTCATGGAGTCCAGATTCCAAAATAAAAGGGATGCCAGCCCCTACACATCACAGCCAAAGTTTTAATTAGATCCATCCATACCAGAACATTGACTACACACAGATTATGGCACTGACCAAATTCCTGGATCCAGGAAGTCCTGGCTGTCCTGGAGGGCCAGGTGGGCCTGGAAGGGCCACAGCTAAGACAAAGCAGAAACAAAAGTTACAAAAAACACAGACCTTAAAAAATGCTTCACATGCCAGGTGACTACTGAGGGGAGGAGTGTTCACAGCCCCATTCAGTGCTGTAAGAAATCTTACCTGACAACTGTATGCTGGGGTCCCAGACCCAGCGTGTGACTTAGGCCACACTGACTGGCTTAGCGAAGAGATGGGGTCCTTCAGTGTCATCCTAGATCAGTCTAGGCCTGAGACTTTTCAGGTGTATAAGTCAATAAGTCCCTTCTGTTGTATTTTGTAAAAGCAAGTTTTAAGTAGATTTTCTGTCACATGCATCCAAAAATATCCTGACTCATATAACTTTTCTCACCCAAGGGACAAGCATGTGACCTCTGCACAGAGGAAGTGGGCGCAGAAAGAGGAAGACAAGGGACTCGGCTGTGGGAGGGGGCTGGGGTATGCAGTCACAGTAGCTCTGCCTTTGGGGTTGAGTTTCCAGTTTGTCACTTCCCAGCTGTGTGATCGTGAGGGGACAGTAAGCTCCCTGGCCTCCTGTCTCCTCTGTGAGGTATAAGTGAGCATTTCTTCTTTACTGGGCTGTGGTAAGAATGAGGGACATACAAATTCAGAATGCACTTTGCAAATTGCACAACATTTAACTGGAGGTTCTTATAAAGAGTCATGGTATGCTTAAAAATCAGATCAAGGCCACTGCCCTCTTCCCCAGAAAAACATATGTGCACACAAACACTTCTACAAAAGTGTTAGTAGGATGCCAGATCCCCAAGGCACATTCTTGAGCTCTCCAGGAGTCCATGATTCACTACTGGAATGCCCCTGCTTTAGGCAAACCTACGGAAGAATGCGCACTGTGCTCTTCCTCTGCCTCTCTAAAGCCCTGTCCCTGCTTCCACCTCCTCCATGATATTTGCAAAGTTCTTGGCAGAGTTAAGGGTGTTTTTACAGGTTCTGGTAAAATCACTATATGTGATACTTCAGGTCACTGCGATTAATGATATGTGCATGGTATGTGCATGTCTAGGTACAGGTAGTAAATGTCTAGAGGCTAGAGGGCTGGGGTGGGCTTGGATTTGAATCCCAGCCTCCTACTAGTAGGTGTGACCTTGAATATGTGTCTTATCCTCTCTAAGCTTCAGTGTCTTCTTCCATGAAATGAGGTTTATAATATCCATTTCATCTTCCTCCGGGTTCTGGGAAGATTATATAAGATAATGGCTACCTAGGTGCTCTATCAATTGAGACTTGCCATATATTATGTGAGGGTATAATATGCAGTGAGGTCTCCTGGGCCCCCTAGTACAGCGCTGCTATGGACAACAGTTTCTCTGCAGCCTGTGCTCTCTGCCACAGTCTCTACTTCCTTTAACTCCAAGGCTTTATTCTTCATCATCTGCTGTTGAGGTCTTTCCCTTCACTTCTACAACCACTTGGTTCCAGAAAGAGCTTTTTTTGTTTTTGTTTTTGGAGACAGGGTCTCACTCTGTAGTTCAGGCTGGCCTTGAACTCATTATATAGCCTAAGCTGGCCTCAAACTCACAGTGATTCTCCTGGCTCAGCCTCCTGAGTGCCACCACACCCAGTCTTACCAAATTCCTATGCCATCCTATTTCTTGGCCATAGGTAAGTGGTCCAAGGTTGGCATCTCTCTTGAGTAGGCCAATCACAATCCTTCCCTGGGACCTACCTCCCATTAGGACTTTTCGAGCTAAAACTGAGAAGGGAGGTCCAGATATTTATCTGGCAGAGGAAGCTGCATGCCGTCAACATCAGCAGTCACATCTCCCTTTGTGCAGAGGATGTGGTTTGGGGTGAGGTGGAGAGGCCTGAAGCCCATGCACACAGAGAAGCTGAGGCAAGAGATGGCCTGAGAGTCCTTGCAGAGGACAAGTCCTTGGTTGTGATCGTTCTGGAGTTCTAGCTGCCTGTCTTTCCCACAAATCGATTGTTCACTCTTGCCTTCACAGCCAATAAATTTCCCTTCTGCATGAGCTACTTTGAGTCATATTTCTCACTTGTAACCAAAAAAGCCAAGGTTGAGCCAAAGCCACCACAGCAAGGTCACCTCCTGTAGAAAGCTTTCTCTGAGGCTCTAGACTACATGGATCCCTTCCAGGTACTCCTCCCGCACATGGCTCATGCAGACCCAGTCAACAAAAAATGACCTGTTCATCATCTTTATGCTAGTACAGGCTGAACAATGCTTATATAAAATGTTTGGGACAAGAGTGTTTCAGATTTATATTTTGTAGATTTTATAATATTCTCATATACATAATAAGATATTTTGGAGATAGGGACCAAAGTTTAGACACTGAATTCATGCATATATTTTATATGCAAACATGAAAGTAATTCATATAATATTTTAAATAAATTTGAACATCAAAATTTTAAGGTGTAGAATTTTCTTCCATTTGTGATGATGTGATGTCAGTACATCAAGAAGTTTCAAATTTTAGAATGTTTCAGTTTTGGAGTCAGGGATGTTTAACCTGTAGTATTGCCCTGTAGCATTGCTGCCCAACTTGTACATAGTAGAAATAAATGGCAGTCACTTTGAAGCAACTATGATCCAAATCTGAAACCTAAGACTAATGACTTTAGCTATGCAACCCCATTAGGATTCTGAATATCTCTAAGGTGTCACTTTCCTCATCTGTAAAATGGGGATGCAAATACTCTTCTTGAAATGTTGTTGTGAGATTCAACAAGATACTCTAGTAAAATGATTAGCAAAATTCAAGACAAGGATATTTTCTTTAATTTCATCCATTTTACATTCAAGGAACTGACTGAGGCTCCAGGGGATGAACTTATTTTTATACTGAAAGTTAAGTGTTAATTCTGGTCCTTAAGTCAGATTTTGAGATCCTAGGAAAGTGTTACAGTAACCAGAAAGGTTCTACTGTGTATGAAAAGATGTTCAAAAGACAAAACCACAAGACAGGAATGGTGGTGCATGCCTGTAATCACTGTACTCAGGAGGTAGGAGGAGTGTTGCAAGTTTCAGATCAACCTGGGCTACAGACTGAGTTCAAGGCCAGCCTGAACTGCATAGCAAGACCCTGTCTTGAAAAGATAGAAAAAAAAAAAAAAAAAAAAGACAAGACCACAATGAGGTATCACCTCACACCCATTAGGATGGATAGAATAAGAAAATGCAGTAAAAATATAAGTGTTGGTGAAGATGAGGAGCAAATTGGGACCCTCATGTACAATTGATAGCATTATAAAATATTGTAGATGATTTTGAAAATGATTTGGCAGTTTCTCAAAAAGTTAAGTGCCAAGTAATCATATGACCCAGCAATTTCACTCTTGGTATATGGCCAGGGTCATGAGAAACATACATAAAACCTTGTCTACAAATATCCATAGCAGCATTGTTCAAAATGGTTGAAAAATTGAAGCAACTCAAGTGTCCATGAGCAGACAAGTGAATAAATAAAATGTACGAGTATACAGTAGAATGCTATCTGACCATAAAAAGGAATGAAGTAGGCTGGGGAGATGGCTCAGTGGTCTAAGCTGAGGTGGGCAGCTACCTGGCAAGAGCAAGGACCTCAGTACTACAGGCTATGCCAATCTTGCCCTGGGCCCACTGAGCTGGCCACCGAAACCTGGCATGGTGGCCCATGCCTATAATCACAGAGTGGGGGAGGCTGAAACGGGAAGATTGCTATGAGTCCAAGCGAGGCAGTGAGACTCTATACCAAATACATACATCAAAAAACAAAAAAAGGAATTAAGTTCTGATACATAGTTTGACACAGAATAACCTTGAAAACAATCTGGTTGAAAGAGGTCAGACCTCAAAGGCAACATCCTGTATGATTCTATTTATATACAATTTTCAAAATAGGCAAATTCAGAAACCAGAAGTAAATTAGTGGTTGCCAAGATCTGGGGGGGGGGTGCTAACTAGTACAAAATTTCTTTTTGGTGTGATTTCTT
>NDGN011488367.1:0-10599 GCA_002564285.1 Tympanoctomys barrerae | reverse complement strand
AACAGATGAATTTTTTAAAATGGCATATGCACAGTAAAGTATATAGAATAAAAATTAAAATTCATTTGTGGGAAAATTTATGAAACTATATATCATATTAAGAGAAGTTAGACACAGTCACACAGAAAAGCATGACAAGCTTTCTCTTATATGAAGAAATAAAGAAAATCGAAACAAAAGAAAAAAGAGATGACTTGAAAGAATTAAACTCAGGGGCCAGGGAGATAGCTCAGGGGAACAAGTGCTTGACTGTCAAGCGCAAGGTCCTGTATTTGATTCTTGGTACCACCAAAAAAAAAATAATAATAAAAATTAAAAAAAAAACTGAAGACAATAAAAGTAGTAAACTAATTTACTGACTGGAAAAGAGTTTGAAGGAGCAAAGACATAGAGGAAGAAGAAAGTGAGAGATGATGGAAAGCTGTGATCCATGCATATGTGAGTGCTTCACATCCAAACCCACCAATCTATATAATAATGCATGTTAGTATATAGCTCAGTTACTTTCCTTTTGTTGCTGGGACAAAATTCTCAACACCTGAAATTAAAGAAAGAAAGGTTTATTTAACTCATGGCTAGTGGAGGTTTCAGTCCATACTCAGCTGACTCGGAGGTGGAGTGGCCCAAAGCAGAGGGCAGCGGTTCATTGAGAAGAGCAAAGCAGAGTAAGATAGACAGACCTGCTATCGGTGCCATTTTGCCACCACTCCTCTCATTTATTTGCTCTTGCTGTTTTGCTGTTTCCTATCATCATGAACTGCTGCCCTCTGCCATGCGCAAGCCTGCCTTGGAGCCCACTGAGTATGGCCTGAATCTTCTGCAAATGGTGAGCTAAGTAAACCTTTTCCTCCTCAATTCTGGGTATTGGGTATTTTATCCCAGCAATGAGAGAAAAGGAACCAAGACAGTTGTTATACTATTAAAACATATTCTTTTAATAGTTATTCATATGATATTTTAATAATAGGAGAGGGCAAAGAGTTTACAAACCTTTTACAATAAATAAATAAATACAATCAATTAAATATGAAACTTCAGAAGTTGTTAAAAATTAGGATGGGCTTAACAGAAATAAAACATGGATAATATAGTTTTTTAGTTAATAATTTCATATTGTTAACATATGTATATATTTTTTATGAATTTAAGACAAGGTCTACAGGGTCTCACTAAAAAGATTGGACTCGTAGTGATTCCTCTGTTTTCAGCCTCCCACACTGGAATTACAGATGGGGATTACAGATGCACCACCACACCCAGTCACTGTGACCTGCTCAGCCTACCTGGGGCTGGACATGTAGTGACAGGGATAGAACCCTGTCACTGTGGGTTCAGGGTTCAAGCTGGGGACAGGGTTCAAGCTTAGGCAAGCTGTCCCTATGCTTACCTAAGCAGTTGCTTAGTTGAGTCATCTCGCTGGTCCTACATCACATATTTTAAAAATTCTCAGTTATATTTTACTTTTTTGCGATAGTATAGAAAATAAAAGTATCCTATCTAACAAATGTGCATACAAGTTAAAAAAATAAACAGTATGTTCTCATGAGTTTACAGAAAGATGCACAATTTGCAGTATTAGCCCCCCAACAAACAAAGCAAATTGGTATGTACCCTAAATTTATTTGTAATACTTCCTGAACAAGAAAAATGACGTTGCTTACCTTACATCTGTGATTTCTAAATTAATTTGTTTGTTCCAGTGAGATGCTCTCAAAGAATATTCTTAATGTTAAATTGACATATGGAAAGCAAATTCCCGTATAGGAAATTAAACAATAGAGCTGCACACACGCATGCGTTCTGTCTCATGTATTACAAGTACAATAAGCAACTGCCTTGAAATTTCACTTTAAGAGGAATCGCAGTGTTGAGAGTTCCAATATTTTAAAAATTAAGTTTAAATTTTCTTTCTAAAATCCTCATTTTTTAAAATTAAATTATAGTTTCAAAAACTCAAACTCTGCTAATTCATTAGGTATATTTTATTTCTCAATAAGTGCTTAAATTGCACTAAGATAGTTATTCTCATCTTAAAAGTTTCTCTACTATATTGTTTAACTCTATGTTTCATTAAGTATTCACTCTGAGGAGTTGAATACATTAATATATTAATAGCTTTACTTCATTAGTAAATCTATATTCATACTTAATACAAGATTTAATAAAATTGCAGTGTTAATACAAAGAACAAGAACAACTGTTAACAAGCACATTAAGCTGTCCAGTGAGCCAGAAGCTTGGAGTTAAATTAATAGGACAGCATATTTACACACCAGCACAAATGTAAATCAGGTTTAAATATGTTGAAGCACTGCAACTGGATCAACGAGCTATCTGTATATTTACATTTATATGTTGTACAATGCAAAACTTGTACTAACTCATGCATTTATATATTGCAGAACATACTCAAAAATGCTCACTATGGCTTCTCTGCCTTTAAAGCTATAAGCATTTTGTGTTGATTTGTACAGAATAAGAATATTATGTGTATTTGAGAAAGTAAAATAGCTAATCAAAAATGAAATATTTCACTCCTTTTCATGAGCACGGAAATTATTTAGTTAGAATCTTTGCCTAAAACAATGAAGACTCTGTTAAAATACAACTAGTTTTTCCAAGGAGATTGTAACTCTCAGTTACTATAGTCCATTCAATGGCTTGAGTTTATAATTTGCAGTTATGTTCTAAAAGTTTATAAGTTATACAATTGGGATTTGTGCTTGTAAATAGACACTCTTAATTAGCCCCAAACATCCTTTAGCGTACAAGGAGACTGGCATTTATACTTAATCCTGGGAAATTTGGGAACTAGCCAAAGAATTTGCATACTGATACTAACAATTTATCACTGTATAAAGAACAACATACATGGTCAATATACTATTTCTATGACAAAAAAGGAACATATGTAAAATAAAGTACCTGAAACACCCAGTAGATGAAATGAAATTTAACAGAAGTTTTATTATTCTTAATAGACAGGGTGTAATTAACTGACAAGAAAATGGCAATCTAGGTAAGTGTTTTTTAATTGTTGTTAAATAGTATGATCATGTGGGCATTTAAACAAATTCAACTCGTGCTAAGTGATTCAGAATTTCTAAGTATGACACCACAATATTTGAAGGAAAGAATTCTCTCTAGTTTTATTCTTTCATTCTTCTTTTGCCAACTTAATGATAACACCTGTATAGTTATCCTTGAAATAAAGAAATATAGATTATCATCTTTCTTTTCTAATGTTAGGAATGTTGTTGAAATGTAATGGAAGAAACAATGCAAAAATTGGTAGTAATTTTGTAACTGTGAACAAATAACTTGGATTCTATTTTATTGAGCAGCCCTAGAAATTAGAAAGTAGAACTGTTTGGAACAATTATGATTTTGAAGAATACTTTTGCTTTCACTGAAGTACAAGCTTACTTTGTGTACTAATACATATCCCAACATTACTGCTGTGTCACCTCACAATGTAAACTACTGTAAAAATGATAGCATTTAAAGTATATTAGTACTTCAGGATCCAGTTATTGTCCTCCTATCCTTTTTTGACACAGAAATTGAAAAGATATGAACTCAAGGGAAGAGGTCCAATGTGTTTTGAGAAACTTGCTCCACTATATCATGGAGATTCCTGAGTGAATGGGACGCTCTCCCTCAGACTGCACGGTGCTAACACCAAATCAATGCAAAAGAAACAGAACATCTTTGTATAGATTTCATTTTATCAGTCCCTGAACTTCTCCCAGGGATATCCAAGGATCTGATACTTACACTTCCACAAAGACTAGTATAAAGAAATAAAACTCATGTTTTCAAGATATTAAAGTATTGCACTGTCATTTAATGTGCCTTGCAATTTCTTCCCCACTCTCCACTGCAACTAAATTACTAGAGTTTTGGTTCTCATTGGCAATTTTTCAGAGACTCTTGATAGAACCCAAAGGCTTCCACAAGGCACACGTCCTTCCATTCTAAGGCTCTGAGTATCTCTCCCTACTTATCTGCTGTAAGCTAAGGGCACTACTCTCCTGTCAAGCATATACTTTCCTTCTTTTTATATGGGGCTTTTTAGTTGTGTCTTTTACTGAGCAGGCTTAGTGCTTCATTTTTGTTGTTGTTATTGTTAGTTTGAGTCACAAAAGGTTCCAGCAATTCCAGGCTGCGGGCTGATTTTGTTTTAAGTACTTCCAAAGTCTTTTGTACTTTTCCCAAGCAAAGAACCAATCTCACTGTATTATAACTTTGCTCACCACAGTGTCATTTCTCTGCAAAATTCAACAGACCAGAATCTCTTGGAAGAACGTTTGAAAAAGAAATAAGTTTGCCTTGTTAATATTAATCATTTTCATAGTTTAACAGAACTGTATTTTAATGTTTAAAAATACATTTATTTTCAACAAGGTGGTATGGGAAGTGAAACAGTAGAAAAAATAGAGAGAGAAATGTATTGTGCTAAAATTTTATCAAATGTATAATTTGCTCAGAATTTCAATGCCCTGAGACTCTCACAATAACAAGTCAGTTACAATAACAAACTGTATGATACTGAGTGAAACCAAGTGATTGTTCCACATGCAATTCAATAGTAATAAAAGATTCAAATTCAAATATAAAGACCCATAAAAACAATACTTGGCTTTTTAAAATGTTAATTATCTCTTAAGAACTGGTTAGCAACGATTGAACCTCTTTTTGCTTTTCTGAATACTCGTGATAGAGAGTATTATGTCATTAATCAATAAGATTAGTTCTAAATTACATAATATGAAGATTGCACTGTTTCTCTGCTCACTAGCAAATGTGATCTTTGTAAGAATATGACTTGGGTTCAGTGTAATATTTCTTCTCTTCCTTCATTTCAAAATACAGCAGAAACAGGTACTCAATTTTGTGTCCAGGAGAATGAGTTAACTCTATTTTTGGCTTCTCATTGTGAGCATCAAACTGTCATAGGGCAAAGCATGGGCATTTCATCTATTTTAAAATAATACACTGTCTCTTTGGAGACAGTACTATCATTTGTTTTCATTTTACTGAGGCATCTCTCTTTAGATTGAAATATTTATTAAAGGGAAAACTCCAACTCCCTGAGACATGTAACCAAAGGATGGGATTTCTTAATTCACATTTTATCTCAAACGTATTCTCCTACACTTTTCAATCTTGTAGGGGATATGTTGCATTTTAAAACATAGCTTAGCTTGTTGATCAAACTACAGAGTCTCAAGAGAAATAGCTTCTTGTTTAAGTTAAAAATTTATTATTCATTGTTCATATTCCCATACATTATGCATTCTATTCATTGTTCATACTCACTGTGCTTCTTTATAAAATAAGTTACAACAAAGTACACCAGGCTAGTGTGCACAACTTGTTTCTGCCTTTTTGGGTCAAAGTTGATCCTATGCTGCTGTTGGTAACTAAATTTGAGGTTATTGATAGTACAACATCTCATTTATGCCTCAATTTTCATGTTTCTACCTTCAGTAGATTATTAGACTTAATGCCTACTGTAATATTTCCCTCATTTTAAATCATCTATTTAATTTTTTTCTATAAATTGCCATGATCTTTTCTGTCTTTTTTATAAAATTCTTTATAGACTTATTAAATGTAAAGGAACTTTTTTCCTCAGTTGTACTTTCTCTTTCTTTCTTTCTTTCTTTCTTTCTTTCTTTCTTTCTTTCTTTCTTCCTTTACTTTTTCCTTCTTTTCCTAAGCAGGGCCTTTGTAGTGAAATATATGTCCTCTTCTTTCTTTGATGAAGGCTCTAAGTTTCCCAATGACCCACTTTGCTTTCAGTCTCACTATCCTTCTGCCTCAGCCATCCACAGTTATGTGATCACAGCCACATAGTACATGGTGGCCAATTTTTCCTTTCAGTGGCTCTTCTTTCTTTATTTTTATGTATTTAGTACAGGCCTACCGGGTGCAACTATACAGATCAGACTTGTAGTTATCATCCTCTTTTCAGCCTCCCAAGTACTGTGATTACAGCTACACACCACCACACCCAATCTCAGTCACTGTCTCAGTGTTCCCTGGGGACAGGGCCAGCACAGCATGATAGCAATCAAACATCAGTCCTGTGTCTGCCTAAGCAGGTGCTTTAATCCACTGAGCTATCTGACTGGCGCCTTATACCTGTAGTAGTTTAATGTAAACTATTTTAACTCATTTTAAAATTCAAATGATTGCTTTTGTTCTTCTCAGTAATTTTGTAGGGCTGTTACTCAGTTTTTCTTTGCTGTGGTAAAATGTGTAAGTTTGCAATGATAAAGAGGAAATGCTTCCTGGGGCTTATGGCTTGAGAGGTTTCAATCGACACCTGACAGGAACATGCGGTAGAAAGACCCAATGGAGAAAATCTCACTTTGTGAGAGCCGGGAAACAGAGTGCCAGAGCACAAGGCAAGAGTGGCAGAAAGAGGCGCATCTTCCCAAAACACACCTCCCTGACCTTGTCCTGTAGCTGGCCATCTCTTCCTCACAGCCCCATCGGCTAGGAACATCACAGGTAAATCCACTCCTGAGGTTCATTCCTCATGATCTGATCACTTCTCCAGTAGTTCTTCAACACAGTCAAATCAAGAGGGAAGATCACCTGGCACACCCATGTTCATAAATCTCTCGATGACTTGTTCATTAGTGATGATAACCTGCAACATACAGGCAACTGAGTCAAGCATTTATGAGCACAAACTCAAACTTCTCTAATAAATACTAAGTTAACTTAAAAGTGAGTTCCAAGACACAAATAATTTTAAAGGTGCTGTGATGAATTTAAATCTAGGTTGCTTTTGAAGAAGAAAGAAATATGAAACATGAAAACCTCTTACTACTTAGAGATAGCACCACACCATTTCACCTAAGAGAGAACCAGTTGGGCATTCATTTTGAAATATTAACTTTCATTTTATTCTGCCGATCAAAATTACTTCTAACACTTTTACTTATTGAATATAGTGTCTTTTATTCAGAGACCTGAAAATCTGTCATAATAATATATTAGATTCTCAAGTTTACGTGACTTTTGGGGGGGTAGAAAAATTCATGACGTTTGTCTGAATGTAAAGAAAAATGAGATTTGAAAAACTCTAAGATGACACATTTCATATGAAAATAATATTTTGTAGTTATGTTATCTTCCATTTTGTTGGTAAAAGTTTCTTTTTATAAATTACTTTTCAATCTTCTTCATTGATAAATAGCATGCAAGACTTTCAGCTATAATACATTGTTGAGTAATTGCTATGACAAACATTGTTACAATAATAAAAACAATAGATTTACTAGAAATATGGATCCATTCTGAAAATTAACTCTGAGCAGCAAAACCACTCTACTATTTTATGGTGACAGCTTTAATCAATTAATATTGATTTCTGTCCAGTACATATGACTCAAGACTACAATCAACAGGATTAAAGGATAAGCACAATGACGAGCCATACTATGATGGCAAAATATATTCACTAGTTTTTCTATGCAGTGACTTAAAGGATGTAGATAAGTCAAAGTTTGAGAGCTTAGTACAAAAATTTTAATAGTAATATAATAAATCTGTAATAACATTTCTTTCTAAAAACTGAAATTAGGCCTGGGGATGTAGCTCAGCAGCATAGTGCCTGCCTAGCAATTGCGAGCTCCTGAGCTCGACTGCCAGTACAACAAAATAAAACAAAAACACTCACCTTCACAAAGAGAAACAAAAAGCAAAATTCTTTTTCAAACATTTTTAATGAAATAGCTGAACATATATTCTTTTTTTAGAAGCACAAAGATTGAAATAGAGACAGTACAAAAAACATAGTAATGCTGTAAAATATTAACAACTAAATCCTAAAATACAGTGTTCCTCAATGAAACAATTTATGTTCTTAAATAACATTAGCTTGTAATATCTACTATCTATAAAATATAATGAGATGAAATCACAGGCATATTAATGATATTATTATAATGCTAATGAATGCACTATGTGCAAAGATATCAAGAAAAAAGAATTAATACTAAGTAATTCATTTTCATTAAGTGCATTTATTCAAGAGTTAAGGGCCAGGCAGATAGGTCAGCAGGCTGGGGAAGTAGCTCAATGGCTTAAGTGCCTGCCTCATAAACACAAGGTCCTGAGTTTGATACTTGGTACTGAAAAAAAAAAGATTTAATAATAAATTTGTTTTCAAAACTCTCTGATTTATGAATAACTTACCCACTTGTCTATGATTTCCAAGTAAACAGGGACAGTGTATTAAATCTACACCATGAATTTCCCGATGTATGCTTGCTCTGCCAATTATTACTGCAATATATTTTAAGATAAAAAAGTTCAAACAATATTTCATGACAAAATAATAGGAGAATAACAATTGTTAATACATTGTTATATTTAAAGTAGTTTCTTAGAATATAAGATCTGAGTATAAAATTTTTCAAATTGACATTAGCACACATCTTCCTTTAAAATCAAATAAGAGACACTAACAGTATAAAAGACTGATATTTTTTTCTCTTTTCCTTTCCATCATTCCCCCTTCAGCCATCTTCATTCCTCTTTTCTTTTGAATAATTTCTTCCCATTCACAATTTCTATTGTACATTTTATGACATATTTACTATTTCAGTTTCTCACACAAGTGAGACAACACAATGTTTCCATGTGTGAGGCTGATGTATTTCACTTATGCTATTGTCTCCAGATGCATCCATTTGCTTATAAAACTCTCAAGTTTATCTTTATTCATAGCTGAGTCATATTCCTTTGTATGAAAAGACCATACTTTTCTATCTGATACTCATTTGATGGGTATTTATCCTGTCTCCAAGATTTAGTTATTAGAAACTGTGCTGCTGTAAATATCGATGCACATGTATCATAGAGGTTTAATTCTTTTTTTAATTCTCCTGTGAAGACAGCCAGAGGGGGCATAGCTGTGCTAAATGGAATCCCTAATCCTAGTTTCTTAAGAAATCTCCACACTGGTTTCCATAGTCATTATAAGACGCAAACACAACTACAAACACACTCAGCCACCTTGTCTTTGACAAATGAGCTAAATGTGTTCACTGGAAGAAAGAGAACCTCTTTAATAAATGGTGCTGGAAAAACTGGCTGTACATATGCTAAAGACTAAAGCTACACATGCCTAACACCATGCATTAAATTCAAAATAGATTGAATATTTAAATATTAAAACAGAAGCACTAAATCTAGTGGAAAAGAAAATAGGTAGATACCTTGAAGACATAGTTGTAGGCAGAAACTTCATGAAAATAAACTAGAACACAAGAAAAATCCTTAAAAGAATCAACATCTGGGATTCTACCTAATTTAAACATTTTTCACATCAAAAGAAACCACCAGTAGTGAAAAGACAAACCACAGAGTGGAACAGAACATTAGTCAATTGTTACTCAAATAAAGGAGCTCTCCTTAGAACAAATAAAGAATTGAAAAAAAAAAAACAGGCCCCCAAATTCAAAGACATAATCAAAAATAGGCATTTGACATGAATACACATATTTCAGATGGAGAAATATAAATGGCAAATGTACGAAAAAAAGTTCAACATCATTAGTCATTCAAAAGCTGTAAATTCAACACATTTTATGAGAAAATACAAACTTTTCACCTTTGAAATTCTATCAATAAAAATTATTAATAATATTGATAGAGTTCTTAGAAAGAGCAATAGTGTACTACATGAATCATACAAGAACTTGGAAGTGATAGTATACATGCAATATATAATAATATTCAATATTTTCATGCTGCTTACTCAATAGGGAATAATTATTCAATATAAATACAACTTTGTTTCCTTGTTGGAATGCCTCATATTCTATATCATCATACGGCAAGAGAGACTTGAAAATAAACAATTGAAATACAGAGTTTGGCTAAGAGTCTTATTAAAATTAATGCACATTATTTTATTAAATAAAAACGTTCCTCTTCAGTGCAGGGAGTTGTAATTGAACAGTTCATTGTTAATCACATGAAATATTTAAATTAAGTCTGAAATTATGACTGAATTTTATAGCAGAAAGTTTTTCTTCATCATGTTTACAGAAACAGGATTGATATCAGCAATACTAAATATAGTAAGTTTAGAAATACCAGACTAAACTGAATCAGATATGTGATGAGGGGTGGTATGAGGGGGAAAAGAAAGCAAACGGTATATTATGCTAATCAGTTATTTCTAACCAGCAATCTTCTTGTCTGTATTCTGCTCATCTGTGAAGGACAATAACTCATATGGATTTACAATAAAAACATATTACCAGTAAGTTGCTTTGTAATGCTTTCAATCTTTTCTGTCCACCTGTTGAAATGTGAGAGAGTAGGGGACAGAACCACCCAGCTAGTTCAGGAGCACAACATCTTGCCAGGGGAGCACAACAGGTCCATGCCCAAGGGTTGCAGCAGGAAGGAGCTGAGCACAGCAGCAAGAACCAAGGCAGGCACAGCTGGATACATTCAAACTTTGCAGATCTGCACCTGAATTTTAGTAGATGCTAGGGTTAAAACTGCACCAAAGCTCTACAACAAAGGTCAGAAGACAGTGCTATAAAAAATGACAATGAGAAG
>NDGN011488361.1:0-10550 GCA_002564285.1 Tympanoctomys barrerae | reverse complement strand
ACCCCCACCCCCACCCCCACCCCCACCCCCACCCCCACCCCCACCCCCACCCCCACCCCCACCTCCACCACCACCTCCACCACCACCGCCACCTCGACCCCTACCTCCACCATCACCACATCATCATCATCAAATCCTTTGAGTCCTCCAGATACCATGACCTGGATAGCTCTCTATTCTCTTTCTGCTCCTCACTCCACGCCAGAGTTCTGCTTCTTATGACAGGGACCTGGACTTCTGCACAATTTTCTAACTTAGTTCAAGAGTCTTACTCTGACTTTTGTGCCCCCATATTTAAATAAGCTTTCCAGAATGTCAGTATGATCAAGATACTTCTCGCTGAAATTCAGATCTGGCTCACCATGCTACTTCTTAGAAGTCAACCTTATCATTTTAAAATCCACAGCCACTGTGCATGTCATTTCTGCCTTTCTGACTCCTTTTCTCTTCTCTCTGCATTTTGCTGCAAGTGCTTTCCCCTCCAGGGCTGTGAATAAGCCTGAAAAGCTTAAGCATAGTCTTCTCTCGTTCTCTAGGCTTTAATTTGAGCCACCGCTGAGCCGGGCTTAGCCGGCTCCTTCCCATTCTGTCTCACAGCCTTCTGCCCAGGACACTGTCACGCGATCTAGAATGCTGTGATTGAACAGCGTTCTTCTGTCTTTCTCAACAGTTGCAGGAATCTTTAAGGACAGCACCAGGACTGGGCTTATTTTTATCACCTACACTGTTAGAGAAAAAATCTTAATGCACATTTATCAAAGAATGAAAAGGGACTTAATTATGACAATCATTTCATGCTTTCCTTCATTTCACCAACCTTTTGAGGACATCAACTTATTTCAGATCAGTAACATTTCTCCTGATAACAATATTGATGCCAGTCCCATTTTGTTCAATAGGATATAAGAGAAAACCAGTAGGGCTCCGTGTGTCATTGCCACTGATGGATTTGAGAAAAGGCAAATGCCAGATGCATCTGAATTTGTTACTATAGATTTTGAAGTTGAAAATTTCTGGAAATACCCAGCTTTGAAATACATTACATAAAGAAATCTTCAATGGAGTTAAAGAGTTTTTAGGTACTGCTCCAACTACAAAGTTTCAGAGTCTGTAAAGATGGACTGTGGTAGAAAAAAAAAGTATAAAAATAATCTCAAGTATTCAAAAAATAGGGACTGAAAGCCTAGGTCCATCTTTTTAATTCTCATAACACAGAACCCTGAAAGACAGGAAGTGTTCAGGAAATGCATTCTATATGAACAGATATACA
The DNA here is from genome assembly GCA_002564285.1 of Tympanoctomys barrerae. Lineage (NCBI taxonomy): Eukaryota > Metazoa > Chordata > Mammalia > Rodentia > Octodontidae > Tympanoctomys > Tympanoctomys barrerae. The sequence continues at coordinate 9,280 of NDGN011488361.1, read as the reverse complement.
CATATATGTTAGAGGGAAAATTTAGTAAACACACCGATGAAGATTCTCAACTATGGTCTTAAGCTACAGGGTAAAGCAGCTGTTATACGTGGGTCTTCAACGTCTCGTGGAGCTCGCATATGAGGGCTGGATTGCAGGTCTGCGAGGCTATGGGGGCTGGATTTGGGGTGAGTACCTTTGAAAAGAATGTGGGGACCACACCCCTCCAGTCTCTCTCTTCACTTCCTACTGTCATGACCTGAAGTTTTGTTCTATTCCAAAGCCTCCATCACGAAGTTCAAGAAAAATCAACAGAGCCAGTGAACCACAGGTTGAAATTTCTGAAACCACAAGCCGGAAAATACTCCTTTCCTCCTTATAAGTTGATTTTTCTCAGGTATAGGTGAAAAGCAAACACGGTAACCAAGAGTTATTGTAAGATGTTTTGAAAACTCATTACAGATCTGAGCATAGAAAGCAAGCACCCACACAGGAAGACCGTGGAAGAGAACACTGACACGCCTTATGGTGCTAAGATGTTAGTGGAAGAGAAGGTGGGCGTTGAAAGCGCTTTGAGGACAAAAGCAAGTGTTTAAGAGTTTCTAATGGCCTACTGGAGAAGATGAGGCCAGGCTGCCCATTTCTAGTGCCACTTGTGTGCCTGTAATCTTAGTTTTGATTGTTTGCAACTCACGAAAAGTCAGACTTGGACAGCAGCACAAACACGCTCCTTTCCATAATGTCTTTTTGCTTTCTTTTTTCTATTACATTAGATAACTACCACTCAAAAAAAAAAAAAATCCAAATAAATAGTAGTATTAGCCCTATAGCTTATCCAGTTATTATCCACCAGCCTTTAGAATAACAAAAATCAAAGCTCTAGATACCCAAAATTTAAATAAGAACTGATTTTAGATTAAGTAATATATCCAAAGCCAAAGTTTAGTTTAGTGTTGCTCTATATCTTTGTAAATCTAAATCACATACTTCTTTCAAATCCAGTCACTGTCCTTTGGAGGTTGTAGCCTGAGGTCATTGTTACAGGCAAACCACTCAGTGACAAAGTAGCTGTGCTCTGCCTGCTGTTTCGAGGTCTGTGTCCTGCACTGATTGATCGCTAGCTCACAGGCATGTAGAAGCAGTGAGTGCTTCATTCTTGAAAGCGGTCCTTCCAAAATTTTCTCCGTAAGTCCAGGGAGAGGGAGTTTGTCTAAGTACTGTGCTTTTTCTGATTTTCTCTATATGGTCAGCATCTATCTCCTTCACTTTTCTTGATTTGCCAGTGGATGAAGATTGGTATTTTCGGTATTCAACTGAGTTGAGGAAGGCAAAAGGTGAAGTTCAACTGGGACACACCTGTGTTGTCCAGACTCTCCCTGCAGACAAGCTCAAATTCAATTTTTCTTTGCTAAGGGAGTAAATGTAGGGAATTGGAGATGAAATTCCCAGCCCTCAGAATGGCGCCTGGCACATAGCACTCGGTAGGCATTTGTGTGGGTTATTAATGCTCTTGCTGAAGCTGATAGAACTTGCTTATGCTCTGGGTGTGAGTCTTGCTCCTACCATTTTCCAGTATTTCTGGCACAATTGCTCTGAGCTTCAGTGTCCTCTTAAGTGTGAAGGTGAGCCAGCAGCCTACCTCGGGAAGGCCGGTGGACACGATGTATGTGGCTGGCCCTGCAGACTGCAGGATTATGCAGAGGCGGGGCTTTGTGAACCTAACGCATTACTTATTACCTGCCAAGCGCTAGCCCCTTAAAGCATGCGCATCAGAGGTGCCTGGCCGTGGCATTAGAAAACTGAGCATGTGTGGTGTGTCTTCTGTGCAGCAAGCCCTGAGCCAGCGGGGCAGCAGCGACTCTCGGAGGGGGACTGCCACCTCCTCATGGCACCTGCCGCCCTTGCAGTGGTTGGGCTGGGCCAGGCCCATCACCCTCTGCTTCTCCTTGTCCCTTGATCTGGTGCCTGTGGCCACGAAATCAGCTTCCCACTGTACAGAAAAGGTGGCAAGCTTATTTACAAACCCTTGGAAAAGTGAGAACACGGTATGAGGAGAGCATGCTGCTCAGAGCGTCTGTCACCTGTTTCCAGGCCAGGCAAGATGTTCAGAAAGAGGGGCTAAATGTGGCCCACAGACATTAGAGTGACTAATGGCCAGGCTGTTATTATGTGCAAATTGCGGAATTTTGTCTCTGCTGTGCATCTAGAAAAGTACAGAACATTTAATACTGGACCTTTATTGAAATTTCTATTACAATACTCAATTCTTATTATATTCCATCCCTTTATTCTGTGGTTCAGCTAGCCTACCTCAGAGAAATGTGTACATTAATTCAAATAACCTGCCAGCCATGTGAGTAGAGAGTTGGATGAGGTCATAAGGAATTAATGACACACCCAAGGTTTAAAAATACGTAGGGGCTTTTATTACACCTAGAGCTTTCTAGTTTGCTTCAGTTATTCAATTCAATACAATATAAATACTAAATTATTATAAATTTTTATAACTAAAAAAGTCACATATGCAGTGAGTACTATCAGGTAGATACAATGGTGCTGAACTAAGACAGAACCCTACTTTCTAGAGTTCAGAAAAACAAAATAAAGGACAGTTCAGCTTTCTGTGCTAGCGAAGATAGACGTGCCCCCCCATGGCTTCCCTCACCTGTGACACTTGAGAGCTGAAGTCCCTCCAGGGCCCGTGGTGCTCCACAAAACCCTCTGGTGGCGTCAGGAAGGGAGATGACCCTTTTACCCTTCAGGTTAACAGACTTCAAAACTGGTAAAGATCTGGTCCTGTGGGGTCAGGTATGGAATGTCCTTCTGGGAAAACAGCTGAGTCTGATCATGCAAAGGGAAGGCAGAGGTTCCCGTCTGAGGAAGTACACATTTGGGGACATCTATTATACCAAAGGTACACAAACCTATTAGCACTGAGAACTCCAGCTCCATGACGTCCACCTAACGCCAGTCTTTGTGCTGGCATCAGACACATGGATACAGAAATGAGCAGCTTCGAGGCATTTACACTCTAAGTCCTCTGAGTTATAACGGGGAAGTCCAAGAGGAAACACAGGAAGTGCTCTCAAAGTGTCCGGGACATGGAGGGTGTCTCCTAGACTTCCTCAAGGAAGGGTTTCACCTGACTAGAACTTTCTCCTGCCAATCTCTTACATAGATAATGCGCAAACATATTGAAAAGCGTGGAGATATCTACAATTTTATTTATGTAACAATTCAGCTGCATAATATTAAAAAGATTTTGATAGGCATACTGTGACCACAGTTAACCTTCATAACGACTTTTAATTAAAATGGGAAAATACATTTATGCTTCAAATAACTACCTTACCAAAAAGTCCTTTGGGACTGCCTGCCGGTTTAGAATAAAGAATAGCACAGGACTGTGGAAGGGATTAACAAAATACCAATGCTGGCCTTTTTGTAATTGGTACTGAATGCATTAGAAACAATAGGGATTTTATATGAATAAAAATGCATAATTTAACCCATTGTACCTTCTGCACATTGGCTGGAGAAGCACATTTCTGAATTGTTTATATCTCTCTCTTATCTTCATTTTAACAGAAGTCAAGAATGAGCTGCGTACTGGTAGTCCACTTTTCCATGTAAACTCTCTACAAGAAAATAAACTTTGAGGCCTCCGTGGCTTCTTCCAGCCCCAGTTATATAACCCTGTTCTCAATACCTCTGAAAAGGCGGTTAACCTCCATCTTTCAGAACACTGTGTACAGAGCAGAAAGAAAGAAGGGTGAATGGATTGAGAAAAAGTAATTTTCCCTCCAGAGAGGTGGGTTTTAAAGCCTTCTTTATTTGGAAGAGCGTTCATCCCCACTCTCAGGCAATAAACAGGAGCAGAAGGGGCAGGAATGGAGGGGAAGGAAGCCAGAACCTACTGCGTCTGTCACTCTGCTGAACACCTGCTCCGAGGAGGGAATTCTGCGATCTTGATTTTATAGATGACCTCTGACGCACAGTCGCTAGGAGGGAAGGAGTCTGGGCTGGGAGCCCAGCAGTCCCTCATCCGAACCCCGTCTTCGTTTCCCTCTGCTATGAGCCCGGTTAATGTACATGAGCTGCTGCTTGAAATTAGGCTTCACCGGCTTTAAAACCTTTCGTGTACTGTTATAAACTCCTCGGATGCCCGTTATTCTCCTAGACTCAGATAACAGGAACTGAGCAGTATTTTACATGAGGAAAATGTGTCTGGAGGTCTTCTACGCTGTCTCTCTGCTGCTCCACGCTGCTGCTGCACGTGCAGAGATGACACAGTGAGAGAGCTCCTGGCAGGGGCTGCACGCAAGCGAAACTGAGCTCTGAGTGGACCCGGGGTACAGCTCCGTGGCTGATGCGCCTGCCTGGCAAGCCAAGGTCTGGGGAGAACACCTGAGCTCTGAGGGTGAAGTAGGGGAAGGGGACACTCAGCAGGGACCCGGGCTTTGGGCTCTTCACACACATAGAGGAACTAAACAGTGTGTTCATCTTAGGAGTCACAGGGCTGCTGGGTTTGCTGGAGTGGGAGAGGAGAGAGAAGGGAGGCAGAAATGCCTCCCACACGGTGTGTGCGGTTCTTCACACTCTGTAGTCCTTTACGCTGTTGGAGCCAGTCTTACCTGAAGCCTGAAAGGTGATGGTGGTGGTTATATGACCCGGCCTGCTGGTTTGGGGTCTCCGGGCTGAGAGGCAGTTGAGCTATTGCTGTTAGCTGTTTGGGCTTCTAAATTCCTTTAACTTCAATTCCTATCATTTACTTTGGCTTTCAGCTCATCTCGTGCCCCACGGGAGGGAAAATAGTTCTTGATTCACAGTTATAGAAGCAGAGTTGCTTTCCGTGCGGTTCCCTCAGCTTGGTCCTGCCTGCCAAGAACTGCTCCTTCCTGAATTTGCTACGGAGGGGCAGCAGGCTCCTCACGTCTGCAAAAATCATCGGACAAATCTGCTTTGCGCGCTCTTTTCACACAGTCGTCCACTTGAGGAAACGTATACGTGACGCTTTTCAGTTTCTCACTTGGGTTCTAACCCAGTGAAAGAGACACGTGGAAGGTCTGCTGTGTAGCTACTGAGACTTCCGTCAGGATGTCAGGCGGGGCAAGTCCACTTGGGACCCCCGGCCACCAGCCGGCCTCGGTCGCCGAATGGGAGGCGGTTGTGAGTAGCGGAAGTGCCCAGTGAGAAATAGGACACGCGCTTCATGGAAATGCTAGCAGAATAGTAAGACTTTAAAAGACTTTTATTCATAAGGTCCATGAAAAATACAAATGAGTCATGGAATAAATTAATAAATGATTTCATTAAAATGTCCTGCTTTACATAATTAAGACTTAGATATTATAGATTTTTTCCTACATTTAAATTTCATGAGAAAGAGCTTGCAGGACACCAGAAAATGTTACTATTTTCTGTGGGTTTTGAGGGCACAGTGGATTCTGTGGGTTCAAAATTGTTGATTTTATGCAATAAGAAACTGTGTTGTGTACAGTGCAACTCAGTGTGTTTAGTGTACCACACAAGAACAACCTTGGCCGGAACCGTGTTCTAGATATATTCTTTGGATTTTTGGTTGTCAAGGGTTCTCAGCAAATAATGTAATGCGACTTACATTTTCTGAGATTCCTTGTTGATCTGAGTAAAAGCACATCGTACCTAAGTAATGCTAAAATATATATTAATAGAATTTTTTGGATAACTTTTCAGCTATTCATTAACCCTAAAACACTCCTATGTTTTGGGAAATGAGGGTAGTGGGTTTTCTTCAGTAAGTTTTCTTAGGAGCCATTAACAAATATTACAGAAAAATTTCATTCTGTGTTGTAACACTCATGCATGTGTCATCACTTGAGTGTTTAAGAGAACTTTCTCTCTTTGTGATAAGTAAAGGAAGCAGGGTATCCTTTGGAGAAACATGTTTTGCAGTGTGCATATTTTTATTTAGCAATTTTCAAAATGACATGCTACAAATAAATCTTGCAAAGGCTATAACTTAAAATATTCTTTTAAAGTACAACATTTTTAATTATTGATTTCTGAAGCAGAAAATAAAGTATGTGATTTTTTTCAGTACTGAAGATTAAACCCAGGGTCATCCTACCACTGAGATAAAACCCAGTCCTTTACAATTGTGCATAGGTATGGAGGTAGGTACAGACATAAATATCTGCCTTTTAAGTTGCTCAGGCTGGTCTTGAGCTTCTGATAGTTTTTCTTGATTACACCAAGCAGCTGGGATTGCAAGCATGCCTGCTTTAAATATGTGGCTTTCAGTTGCATTACAGTTATGTAAAGTGTAAAAAAGTAGCATTAGTTGAAAGGTAAGTGTTTGACAGAAAATCTAATATTTAACTTTATAGAAAGAAAAATACTTTATGAGTACTTACATTAAATATCTGAGTCAACTGCAACTACCTTGAATTACTCCAGTTATTTATTAAGCTACAGTGATGTCCCACGTGTCACTGGTGTGTGTGTGTGTGTGTGTGTGTGTGTGTATGTCACTGGTGTGTATGCACACTTGCTTACATAATTTTATGTGCACGAATATGCAGCATATGTTAAATCCGACCAACCTGATTACTACCAAAAGCCGTCCCATTAGCAGTTTTACAGTATTTAGTTACTTGTGGAATTGGAGAATCACACATTTCATCTTCGCTGTAATTAATTCAAGGCTTCCTTTTGCACAAGTTACTAATGGTAATGTTTCCGAAGAAATCTAACCTAATCATTTTAATAGACAGTTTACAGGATGGTGAAGAGACCACGTGGCGTTCGTGGTGGGGCAAATCTTGTCCTCGTGGGTTCTGTGTTGAAGCCCTAGTTCTCAGGCGCTCAGAAAGCGACCCTATTTGGAGGTGAGTGGAGCTCTGGCAGGGTACATAGGGCGAGCAGGGTCACTGAAGAGTGCTCCAACCCAGTGTGCCGAGTGCCTTATGAAACGGGCTTGCCCTGGTCGCAAAGGCAGCCCTACAGATACTTGATTTTAGGGTTCTGCAAATGTAAAATAAGTAGTTAAGTCTGTACTCACTGGGGCTGTGGCCCTCACTGGGGCTGTCCTGGCATGGTAATGTGGCACATAACCTCTGCCAGACGAAGGCTCAGCCATTACCCATGGGCAAGTCCTGGTGACTGCTACTCAAGGCATGTGTCCCTTTGGTTGCCCAAGTGCTCTTTTTAAGTGACTGTGTCTCCTGAATTAGCGATTTCCCTGAAAGCAATGCATACATTCAGAAATCTGGCCTGGTCATGATTTCTAACCTCCTTAGAGCAAAGATGCTAGGTAAGCCTAAAGCAATATAAATGCCATCAGTTTTGGGACTCGGATATTAGCCGCCATGATTTTTCTCATGAAAATGCCTCAGCAAAACTTTATTTTAATGATCTGACTCCTTTTTATGTTCTGTGGAGTTTTTTTTTAAAGGAGATGTCCTTAATCAGAATGTGTAGAAAAGAGTGGATGGCTATCTTTGAAGAACCTTCTCTAAGACAGAACCAACGAATTTAATATTAAAATCTGAATATTTAATATGATTCCCCCCTTTAAAGTAAAATGAAAGAGGAAAGTGATTTTTTATGCAAGAAAAAAAAATCACTGAAATATTCTACATGTCACCTAAGTTTTTGGAAGTTGGAAAAAGGCACTGGATGGTCACCTCACGCAGAATGGACACAGAGCTGCGGTTCTCCAGGGATGGCTCGTAAATAGTTTCTAAAAACACAGGCTAGAAGGCAAGCGCCGTTTTACAAAGCTGATTTCACCGAATCAGTTCTGGCTTGGTGATACTAAGGCCGTTGTGATGCTTGAATAAGCTTAGTCAAATAAATCTTATAAAAATGCTCACCCTGTAGGAATAACTGCTCTTGGTGATTTAAATGTCAGAAATAGGAGTTTGTCATTATTTTCTTCAGTAAAATCCTATTTAGAAAAGGTATTTGAAATGGCACCGTTAGGGGATTTTACTGCTCCACCTAAAACTGACGGTCCCCTCTGTGGGGTGGAGGCAGGACTAAGCCCTGGGAGCTGGGCCGGCTGGGCCTGCAGTGTCCCTCGGTGCGGCCTTGTTGCACAGCAGCGTCAGCCCCGCCGAGAGCACACGGAGCTGCGCAGAGCGCCCAGCTCCCTCCGGCTCAGTTCTGAGGCTCTGAGGTGCTGGGGATGCAGCTTTGCCTCCAGAATACTCAGTAACAGGCGTGCTCGCCTGCCTGGTGCAGCCGTCTGCAAGGCGGTGGGAAGGGAAGTGGGGTTACTGCGGCCGAGTTTGCATCTCTGCCTTGTGACCTTGCTTGGTGTCAGAACTGTAGCTGCCTGGAGAAAAGGGCTTTTATTACTTGCCAACGAATGCCATTTCTTCCTCACACCGAATGTAAGACCTACTGTAAGTTTATCTAGGAAAAATGCGTACTTTGAAAGTTCACATAATGAGTACACTTCAGAGAAACACTTCCGCTTAACTCATCTGTTTCAGTTTCATTCATATGAAAAAGAATATTTCCCGCCCTTCCCAGATGTATGCATCTTTGTTAGCCCATTTCTAAAACTCTTTGAGCTCAATGAAAGGAAGATGTTGTATAAATAATTATTTGTGTTTACCTAATTGCTTGATTTTTTGAAATATGGGCATAAATAGCTTAATATTTTTAAAAAAAAGCACAAAGGAAATCAGGCTCATTTAGAGGTTCTTTGAAAGGCGTAGGATGTTCTTGCTTTTCCTGAAAGATGAAACAATTCATAGAGGCATACACACACACACACACACACACACACACACAGCACGAGTCATCATTCTCTGCATTTCAGACTGCATTTTATTTGTGAAATATCATATTTTCTTCATAAGATCTGTGGACTCAATCCAGAAAGATCTACATCTGGGCAGTAATGGCCTACTATTTCCACCTGGAAAAAAGAAATGCTTTAGGAGGTTGTCAGTCCTCAATTTTTAAAATAACTTTAAAATAAAGGTATGCATTCAAGTTAAACAAAGACCCTTTAGTCGTATTCTAACAGCACTGAAGTCTAAGTATACACTTTTGTGCAATATTGTCAAATATTTTACTGCACTAGAAAAAAAAGATACAGTTGTTTTCAATCTAATTGTGGCAAAATACTAATTCTAGAACATCTATAGAAAATGTTAACTTATATTATTAGCAATTAAATTTATGCTATGAAAATCAAATATTATGAGGGCAGGCATACTTGTTTTGAAAGCTCTGGGGTACTTAAAATGAGTCATTCTCTGCCTACCTGTAATATACTCTTAAATATCTTTATGAAGGAACATTT
>NDGN011488360.1:0-12730 GCA_002564285.1 Tympanoctomys barrerae | reverse complement strand
TGTTATAAATCTAAACCTACAGGGTTACAGCCAGGCAGGGAAGGCATAACACCCAGTTCTTATCTTATGTCATAATTTATGAGAATATAACAGTCTCCTAAGTCATATACAAAGACTTCATGGAGTGTGTACACACAATAAAAATGTAAGGAATCAAATTGAGGCTCTGGATTACACATCAGTGTCCTGCATGAGTCCAGCTAAAGACACATTTCCCATAACCCTGCCTCATACAAATCTGCTCCATGGATCTAAGGGACAGCCCCAAAGGTCAGTGGTAGAGCTAGAAAATCTGTGCCAACAGTATCACGATCTGTACTAGCAGGCTTAGGGATCTGCAGTGGATTCAGGTAGCGATGTTCAAAATAAGGACTAAAGTTCTCCCCAGAAGTAAAACAGCCATCGTCAACAGCAGAAAGGTCCAGAGCTCCTCTTAAGATGTGAAACCCAGAGTGCATATCAGGAAGTCCAGAATGACAAGGTCTCCAGAAGAACCAGCAACTCCTTCACAGGTGCACCTCTCCAATCTCTTTATTTTATTGATGTGCATCATCTTCTTGACCTTCCACACTCAGCAGCACTCCAATTCAGTTTAGTTGGGTGTGCCCTGTTCATCCTAGTTGTGAATACAGTACAAGGATCATCTGGGTCTTTCCAGGATGTACAGGACCTTACACGGTGTTGCAGACTCACACTTCTTGTGCAGTAGTTGAGGGTTCCAGGAACAGAAGTTTAGACCTATGTGCACCTGGAGCCTCAGCATGGTCTTGAAATCTCATCTTTCTTGCCTTTTATAGGAGTGAAGCTTCTGCTGGGTGTTTAACACTGCACGCTTATTAGAGATGAACATCTAAAAAAGCTATGAGTCTGGAGTGACTAGAGTCAGAATTAACCAGAATTTCTGGAAAACTTGGGTCCTACATCATTGAGTCCTGAATGATTTCAGTGTCCTCTATGAGGCCTGTATCTCTGTAACACTTTATGAAGAAATCTCCAGGTAATGTCTCCTGTCCATGATCTTTGGCTTTCTGTGTTAGAGACCTGAATGAACATTAATCCCTCTTCTCTTCTCCCTTTGAGGCTGAGTATGTCAGATAATGGGAAGAGAAATTCCCAACTTCAACTTCTGAAGGTTTTAAATTCACCTATGCTTGGGAAAGATCAAAGGACTCTCTTGGTGAAAGGTGAGCAGTGGGTGGCCTTCTCAGTTGAGTATAGCCTAGAAACTAAATGGAGATAACAAATGTGTCTGGTAACAGATATTTGAATTTGGAGAATGAAAATGATTTCAAGGAATCAAGATTACACTAGGCTGTTACTTCTCAAGCCATTGATATAGTTGAAGGTCTTCTTGCCCAGGATCAAGGAGTAGGAAGAATTCTTTTCAAAGGTGGTTTTTGCATTATGCTGCTGTAGTTACTGTAAGACACTTGGCTAGAAAGAAGCCTTGCTAGGAAATAAGACAACAACAGATTGATAGGCGGGTTAAATTTATAATCTCAGCACCTGTAGACACAGCAGGAGCCAAGATGTCCTACCTTGGCTACATCATCTGATAAAGTTCAAGGAGGGTGGTCTTCACTACAGGGCCAGAGTGAAGCCTGTACTCAGGGGCAGGGCCTCATTGCCCATGCCAAATGAAACCCAGGCTGCACTAGTTGGACTCTGCATGAGTGCCCTTGTCAGCTGCTGAGAGTCTGTGTACTGAGCCTGTTTGGTCATCTGAGCAGTTAGTTTGGATTCATCACTCTTGGGTAGATCAGAGTATTTGAGTAGATCAGAATTCCTGAGAGAATCACAGTGAACAGTTGGCCCTGTGATAAGATTAGACAGGGCAGGGACTTGAGTTGGATAGTAAAATGGATACAGGCCATTGTGGTGAAGACTGAGATCATAATCTCAGATGCTGTATCCTAACCAGTAGGAAGATTAAAACTTTTATTGGGGTAATCTGTGTGATGAGCACTTTTGCAGATCTCAGGAGGTGTAGAACAAAGAGCATTTTAGGAGGATCATAGTTCCATATTAGGAAGCTCTGGCTGAGGTCCAAGAGGGAGAAGCCGAGGTTACAGAACTGGGACCAGTTACTCGGGGCAGGCAGCATGGAACTATTCTTGGAATTATTAATTCAATTTGTTTCTGCTCCATACAATGGCACTTCACTGAGAAAATTCTTGGAATTCACTGTCATTCTGCCTGGAGAAATGTCAACTGTGGCTGGCCACTTGTAATCCCACAAATCGACCCAGATATCCTCCACTTACGTCTCTTCTTTGGCCTTGTGTGGCTGTGATGAACGCTTGAGAAATCCTGACTGTAAGGGCACACAGCATGCTAGATATACCTATTGTCAGTCTTGGACAAAATAACTAAGTAACGTACATAGCAGGTAAGTTTTTAATGGACAGAGCACAGATCAGTGTGAGTGAATAAGAGGGGGTGTTTTTAGCCACTCCACAGGGTTTCCAATGTTAACATTGTTGACTTTCTTCAATGGTGACTAGAAATTTCCCCAGTTAGACATTGATGTCTCCTATGGGCTGCTCCATGCATTAGATGGAAATAAAATGATGTAGCTGAAGTTCCCCACAAAACATTCTGTAAGACATTCATCTTCATGCAAGGCACTGGTTTCTTTGTGCTCCTTCTCCAAGCTCATAGTCTCCAAAACGTCTGGATTCATGTCTGAAAGTATTTCAATGCCAGTACCTTCTAATATTATGAGGGTCACTTTCTGGGGCCAAAACATTGTTCTTTCTGGCTGGGGAGGGTCTAGGGTGACACTGCAGCAAAATATTGATTGAGGACACCACAGATGTATTATAGACTTGAGGCTTCCAGACACGAAGATACTTTTATGGTAGAGTGCGTAATATTACTAGCTCTTCAAATACTTCACCTGCTCATATACTTTTTCTAGACTTTGAGCCACAGTTTATGGGAATTGCTCTGGAGCAAGTATAGATACATTTTAGCCTTTAATGGAACTATCCCAATTAAATTAAAGAACCAGATGAGGGGAGGCAAATCAAGTTGAATCAAGCAAGAGGTCACAGGCGTCATTGTCTCAGCACTTCTGGACAGGATCCAGATGTTTTTCCAGTATTAAGTCCTCTGAGAAAAGAAAGCTTACTTCATGCCAGTCTTTCTAAAACATGTCTGGTGAGTGACATTATTTTAGTGACTTCTACAAACTCCAAAATATCATTCTATGAAATAGAAGAGACCATCTTAGAAGACAACCCCTACTGTACCGGGTGCAGTTGAATGGCATACGGTCCAGCATGGCAGCCTTCCTGAGCCAGTCTGGGTGATTCTTCAGCTTGTGCCTGCAATTGCAGTAATGTTTTTACCTGAGGCTCAATGTGGCTTAATGATCTTGGCTTCATTTATAACTTTAGCTGAGTGGAGTCGGTAATTGATAGTGGTAAGGGACTCTCAGAGGCAAATTTGAACTGTGAATGTAAGATCCCATGTCATGATTCTAGTCCATGTCTGAAACCGGTGAGTTAAGGTTTCTCAAACTATACTTATGGGTCCTGAGTGTGGGATATTTGCTGAACAGAACCATGATGTGGGTTGTTCTGACACTTGTGGGCTCAAGTTGTACAATCTCTGTTTGTGTGGTGTTTCCACAAGATAATGATTTGTACACAACTTTAATTCTCCATGGTGCTGTAAAATGAATGGCATTGGTGCTCCTAGTGCCCAAATGGAACTGCAGGTCTTTCTCTGTGAAGGACCATTTCAGCGGGATTAATTCAAGACAAATGTATCTAACAAATGCCTTTCACTAATGCTTCAGAAGCATGTGACACTGAAGCTGTCACAATATGAACACAAAATATTGAGTTGAATGAGTTCTTAGTGGACAGAAATGGCAGGCTAGTTTGTGACCATCTAAGATAGCTATCTGTGGACAAAGTGCTACAGATCCCTTTCTTAAGTAGGAGCTAGAAGTCTTCCACACTTTGTCTCAGAGCTGTAATCCAGGCTGCTGTTGCTTACTATACAATGTCATTGTCAGACTTTCCATGCATTAGTTTTCCAGGAATTCCAATTAGATCTGGCTAATAAACCTTTCTTTGCTTAATTTTTGGTTTTATATATTTTGTCCCAACAAGGAAAATGTACCTGAGACAGCCAGGTCAAGATTTGAGGGTGCAATAAACTTGTTAGACCTAGGACTCCCATGACAGCTATAGAAATTTGATTGTTGGCTATCAGTAAGGCAAGAAGCCTTGAGTAGTTGAATATGAATAGTGCTTGACCTCTTCTTACCTGAATCATCATATTCCATGATCTGGTTAGAAAAACAGGAATCTTGGAGTCTCTAACATCAAACAGTTCCTTCTCTCAAACACCGAACAGTTCATTCTCTCAAACACCCTTATTTTATTAGGAACATGGAACACAGCTATTACCTGTGATGTGCTTGACTTTTGAGGAAATTATAATGCAAAATACCCAGCTTTCAAGATCCTAGTTTACTGTAAACACTATGTGAACTGGGGGAGAACCTGAGTCCTAATTTGTCGTTTTTAACTTCAGAGAGCCATGCATGAGAGGTGTTATCTAAATGAGCAATTCTTGTACCTTCCTTAATTATAAGGCATTAGATTGAGAGGCTTGGTGGCAAGGCATTTGGGATCCCTATGATTCCCCAAAACTCCAGAAGCTGCTCTGACTCTTACTTCTAATAAATGCTCACCACTACCTTTGGCAGGGGACTTCATTCTTTTTTGAACCATGGGCCCAGTGCACAGGGTAACACTGAGACTCCTGTGAATTCCAGTCACCCCTTGGAATGCTTCTTAACTCGTTCCAGAACTCATCACTAGTATACTCTTCAGTATCTAATGAGCTTTTTTTGTAAGAAGTGGGAACAAGAAGCTTTTTTTGTAAGAAGTTTTTTGTTGCCTAGATCCATCCATGACTTCTGTGTGACGAGAGCTCTTGCCTCTCACCTCCTGAGATCTTTCGTGTGCTCTGAGTAGGAATTTTCTTATAAAAGGCAGATTTCTGCTTGTATTGCTTTCCTAATGCTGCCTTCCTGTGTGAACACTCAAATGATTGAGGAGTAGGGTACATGGGTAAACTCTGTCTGTAAATGCTTAGGATGGGAACTTGAACCCATGACCACTCTCCTGCCTCAGCCTCCAGTCTTCCTCTCAGAAGAGGATGCCAGAGTCCTGATGCAGACCAGAACAGGAAAGCCTATGTCCTGCGGGAATAACTGGGCTTCCCAGCTCTGTGGGTGGATTTGTTTCCATGGTGGCTCTGTGACTCCAGGTTATTCTTCACCTACCAAGGGAGAGACAGCTCTTCTAAGTGAACTATATGCATGAAGACACATAATCCACACAGGATGCTTAAGAAGACAACTTATGGATGACCAGGTCTGATTTTATTTTATTTTTTTTAAGGTTTAACCTTTCATGGCACCCACTGAAATTGCATAGGTCCTGTAGCTATCTGCTGATACCTAAATACATGAGTTTGACATGAAATAAATGAAGTTTGTACCCTGAAGAAGGGAGGTACCTGATAGTGTCTTTGATCTTACATGCACTTATGCCAGTGGTGGCCATGTATGGCAGTCATGGGGTGCACCCAAAACCATAGGGTAGTCCTTGTGTGGTAAGGAGGCTGAGCCTGAAAGGAAGCTGAACTTAAGCAGTTGCGTTGCCTTGTTCCATAAGCACTTGTGTGTCTTTCACAATACACTGAATCCCCTCTGAATCAAACCTTAGGTTCCATGACAAAAAATCATTTAGCAGGTGGGTAAACATGACTGAGTTCTGTGAGCTGCATGTCTCTCACTGTTGGCAATAAAGGGTGAGAGTTCTTGCCTTGGGATGATGCTTACCTTTTTGCTCTGAATTTCAAGTCACAGCAAAGAATCAAACTTTGCTTGCCAGTTATCTGAGCTTTCTTTTCTGTACTTCAGGTATGTGCCCTCTTGAAAGTGTCCAGGAAGGAGGGACACTGAGGGAGCTGGTGCAGTTCAGTAACCAATGCAGCACCTCTAAAGTCCTGTAGTCTTAGAGTTTGGGGCTTTATTTTGTGCTAAAGTTTTGAGTTTGTTTTTGTCTTAATTTAAGCGCACTGCCAACATGGTCCCAGCGCTGGCCTCTATGCCAGGTTCTTGGTTCAGTAGCCCACCAATGAGCAAACCACTCCAGTGTCAGGTGATCTTCTTTATCCAATCAGCTGGGCTGTGGAGTTGAAGTCACATGGTACACAAACATGGCTCCTAGTTTTCAGCTGGGATCTGTGCTATTTCAGTTCACAGGGCCTGTTTGTTGTATGCAGGGTGATTGGTATTTAATATCTTGCAGAAAGGGGCTATGCATAGTCTGAGAAGAGCTACTTGAGGCTACTTTGTCGCTGTAATGTCAAAGTATGTGGCTCAGGGACTGATGGTCCAGTCTTGTAACAGGATATCTGGTGTGGAATTACTGCATTGAATAGTAGTACATGTGCAGAGCATTTTGATGTGGATAGCAGCCAGCAACAGTCAAACTGCAGTAAACCTTTCAACTGAACACATACTCATGACAAAAGTTCAGAATTCTCACGGTACCTGATCTGTGAATATAAAGGAGGACAGCCTGTAATGTTCGCGGGAATATGAGCCTTGCTTTCCACTTGATGAGTGATGTATGTTTACTCACATGGTTCCCATACCAGCACTGATGCTGCCCTGTGTTCTCCAAGGGTGGGGGTATACCACAGTTCTGTGGCCTTCCTAGTCTCACCAGTTGCATGAGTGTGATGTTGTGCACCTTGCAGGACTCAGGTTCTAACCAAATGCACTGGCCTTGCTTTTCCCTCTAGCTCTGTGGATCGGATGCCTCTGATGACCTCAATCTCTATTGCTATGGCTCTTGGAAACAGTGTTTGACATATTTATATATCTGGGCTTAGATGGAAATAGGGAAGAGTAGTACAAAGCATATCATGTGGGTTTAAACTAATTGTACTGTGTTAATGCATGTTTTTAATCCATGAAGTTTTTTGAACACTAAAAGTTTGAAAAGCAGATATCCATTGGCACAAATCTTGGATATAATTAAGTCTGTACTGCACACAGTGCTTCTGTGTTGTTGGACCACTTACATCTCCACAAAACCTCAAATAAGGTCACAATTTGTGGTAGGTTCTCAGATCCACACCAATGCTTGAGACTAACACCTGTGAAAATGGAGAGCCAGTAGATTGGGCTGATAGAAGCATCTGGCTATGCTGCAGCTTTCTGATATGTGAGCCTCCAAGTAATGATTTTTGAGGCTTCTGTATCCCCCATCAGACCTGCATGTCTGGGACACTATGGTCCAAGGTGTTGCAGTCAACAGATGGCTTATGCTGCTTGGGACACGTGGTTTTCCCTGTAGTAAACACAGACATGCCTCTTAGTCTCTCTTGTTCCTGTTAGACTGAGTATGTAGGACAATAGAGTGAGTGATTCCAGGCTGTGCATTCTGTATAGGATTTTAACTGACTGGGTCTCAGATGAAGCAAAAGATTCTCCCAGGAAAGGTGAAGCTGACTGATGTTCTCAGCTGCATATCCAATTTGTGGCACCATGGATGGTTCCTATGTGAAGAAAGCATTCTCACTTTGTCACCACCCTGAGGCGGGAGCTCCTGGCCTTGAGAAATGGGCACTACTCATGAAAAGGGCCTAAACGGAGGTCAGTCCCAATATTCTGCTGGGTCTACAGTATGTCCAGTGATGACATTTCTTCCCATCTCTCCTACTAGGGTAGTAGATTCTTCTATCTGTGCTGACAGGAAGGGTCAGGGAACCGTATAGAACTTGTATCTTGTACCCAGCTGTCACTGCATGATTCTCTTTTGAACAGGGAACTTTGCATTTTCCATAGAGGTTCAGCTGCTCACCTTTCATGGTCTCTGAGCACTGTGATTGCTAGATTCTCCTGACAGTCAGAACTGGAGATTCCCAATTCCTTCCCTGTGCAGCCTCCTCCTGTGTCCTGTAATCTGCAATCATGAAAAAAGGATTGTAATTACAAGCTTCAATGTCCTGAATTTTTTTTCTCCAACAAGTGAGGACTGAGCTATAGGAATGTGTCTAAAGCAAGTTAGATTTCACTGTTCTTATTTTGTTCTTAAGTCATTGTAAGAACATTTCTATTGCCCTCCCCATTCTATAGAGCACACTTTAGAATGCTCAAGCCTAGTTGGGTTTCTTTAAAAGCCAAGAGTACAGAAAGGAACAGGAATTCAGTGCATGTCATGTCACTAAGTGCAGGATGCTCAAGATCTGCCTGTTCTTGATTACTTCATGCTATGAAGAGCGAGGCCCATCCTGCTGTTCCCAGAATGAATTCTGGAGTTATCTGTGATGTCTGTGCTTCTAGCTTCAGTACACATCAAGATGTTGTGCACACGCATGCATCAAAAGCTCCGTGACTCACCATTCATGGTGTCTGACTAGACAGCTAGCATACAAGTCTGACCTTGTCACTCTTGGGAAACAGGTCTGAGTCACAGGGTGAGATAGTTAAGGCAGACACTGCTCACCTACCATATGGAGATGCACCCTATGGAAATGTCTGCAGTAGCCATCCCATAGTGTATCTGGAGCACATGGATGGGTACAGGGAAGGTCTCTAGATTGCCTGAAGACATCAAATAAAATGTGGTATAATATGCTATCCATCATGAACATCTCCATTGCTGCCTGCAATACGTAGAGCACAAGCCTACATGGTGAGGTCTATAATCATGTTTTCCTACCATCCAATTAGTGAAAAAGGGCTTACACAGTGGGTGACTGGAGTTCTGAGAGGATCATGGCCTTATTGCCTACTGCCAGACACTTAAGGCTTCTGCTTCCTCCTCCTGAGGGTGTGCTTGAATAATTGGCACACACAAGAATGAAACAGTAGCTGTTGATACACTCTGGTCTACAGTGCACTGAACTGGGGAACAGAGTGAGGCTTCCCATGGGTGGTCCTGGCATAAATATATGAATTTGACATGAAATAAATGAGGAAGTTTGTACCCTGAAGGATGGAGGTACCTGATAGTGTTTGATGTTATGTGTGGTAGGCCAGTGGTGGTCATGGATGACAGTCAGGGGGCACACCGAAAAGCATAGGGTGGTCCTTGTGTGGTAAGAAGGTGAACCCTGAAAGGGAACTGAACATAATCAGTAGCATTGGCTCATTCCATAAGCACTTGAGTGTCTTATTTACTGCACCAAATCCCTTGTGCATCAAACCTTGAGCTCCACAGCAAGCAATAATTTAGTAGGCGGGTAATCAAGACAGTTCTGTGAGCTGTATGCCACTCATTGTTGCAAGCAAGGGTGACATTTATTAACTTGGGATGGTGCTTACATTCTTGCTCTGAATTTCAAGTCACAGCAAAGAATCAAACTTTACTTACTAGTTATCTGAGCTTTTCTGTGCTTCATGTCTGTGCCCTCGTGAGAAAGTCCAGGGAGGAGGGACATTGAGGGAGCTTGTGCAGTTCAGTGACAAATGAAGCCCTTGAGGTCCTTTCGTCTCAGGCTTTGGGGCTTTATTCTGCAGTAAACATTTGCCTTTGTTGGTTTTCTTCTTAATTCAAGTGTACTTCCAACATGGCCCAGCGCTGGTCTCTATGCCAGACTCCTGTGTCAGTAGCCAACATTTGAGCAAACACTCCAATGTCAGGTGGCCAACTGTATCTGAGGAGCTGGGCTGTGGAGTTGAGGTCACATGGCACAAACACATGGCTCCTGGTTGTCAGCTGGTTGTGAGCATTTTCAGTTTCGAGGGCCCGTGGGTGGTATGCAGGGTGATCAGTATCTAGTATTTTGGAAGAAGGGACATTTAGCAGGTGGGTAATCAAGTTTGAGTTCTGGGAAAGTGTGGTCTGGAAAAAGCCACTTAAGGCTACTTTGTCGCTCTAGTTTCTATGTGGCTCAGGGTCTGAGGGTCTAGCCTTGTAACAGGATATCTGCTGCTCCTGTTTTTCACTCAAGGCAATGGCTGAACTTGCACAAATCTACTTCTAGGAACCTTGTAACAAGTCTCTTAGACTCTAAGAGATGCTTTCAGTGGATGCAGGACCTTAGGCTGGTCTTGCAGGGTATACGCTAAGTAGGTGAAGGCAAAATCTTTCCCTGTTCATGGTATAGATAGTCAAATGTACATGTGGTGAGAGTTTGATATCACCTGTTCTCTACCAGCTAAGAGGAAATGTGTGTGTCTGATCCAGGGGAGCTGATGAAACAAAGTGCAAAAGCACAATGATGGGTTTAAACGTACTCTGCCATAGCTGTCTCTTATCAGTAGTCTGCTGCTATTTGATTTTCTTTTTACCCTAATATGATTTCCCCTAATTTGAACTCGGGAATTTCCAAGCATGGTTAGAGCTACAAAGTGGAAACAACTGCCCTTGAGATACCATGTTGTGAAGAGCTCACTTCTAGAAGTTACTGAGGCCTTCAGTGGGATGGTAATGTAGAAAATAGTTTATGCCTAAGGCCGCTATCTAGGGGAAGGACTTCAGTTTGGTAGTCCACTGTACTTAATGATATTTCAAATAAAACTAGTAAACTAGGACATTGGACCAAGTATAAGCTCATTAGGAACATGGAATGCCACTACTACCTATGAAGTTTTTGACTTCTGAGGAAATTATAATGCAGAATAGCCAGTTTCCAAGATCCTAGTTCACTATAAACACTAGGTGATCTGGGTTACAGCTTGAGTTCTAATTTCTTATTTTTAACTTCAAAGAGCCATGAATGATGGGTGGCCCCTAATGAGCAATTCTTGTGCCTTGCTTCATTACATGCATCTAGATTGAGAGGCCTTGGTGGCAACCAATTTGGGAGCCCCTCCAAGCCCCCCAAATCTAGAAGCTGCTCTGCCTCTTATTTCCAGAAAATGCTCACCATCTTATTTGGCGGGTGCCTACATTCTCAGTGGAACCATGGGCCTAGAACACAGGGTGACACCGAGACCCCTGTGAAGTGTAGTCATCTCTTGATATCCTCCTTAATTCATTTGGAGCTCATGAATAGTATATTGATGTCTATTAAATGAAATTTTTCAGTAAGAAATGTCATCAGCACTCATGAAGGTTGCCTAGAAATGTCATTTTATTTTTCTAAGCTCCTAGGAACCTTTTACTGGTCATTATGGGATGCCTTGTGACAAAGCTGTTCTTTTGGTTGAAGCTATGAATGAAAGCTCAATCTAGACACCACGTCTTGTTTTTTTAGACCCATGCATGCCTCCTCCATGACAATAGCTCTTGCCTCTTACTTCCTGAGGTAAGAGTCATCTTGTACTCAACCTTTCAGCTCTGCAGAGTTTGATACAGACTTAGCATTCATGTGCAGGCAGCTAGTTTGTCCTTTCTTCTTTCAGTAACCTGGATTTTTCCTTTGAATCCTTCCAGGGTCCAACCTCTTATGCCCTTATCATGGATGAGGGTTTGCTGCTGAAGGGGAGGACAATTTCCTTTGTAATGACTGTGCGGAGAGTGTCCAGGCACCATGAAGAGTGATCTTCACTCTTCATGGTGCCCTTATCACTCTTAATGGTGCCCTTTGAGAGCAGGCTATTGGGCAATCTACACTTCCTGAGATCAGAGTGCCTGGAGCAAGGATATTTTAATTTTAGGGACAGACATCTCTTTACTATCACATGTACAAGGCCCCTGATTCCTACCCTCTTCAGCTAGCACAGTCGTGTCCACTTGAGTGTGGGAGCAGTTGCTTGTTCTTCTTTGGTTTCTGGGGGATTCCTTGCCCTCTAGGCTGACATTGAGCCTGGTTGTAGGCATTTCCCTTGAAATTCTCAGTGGTTGTGCATTCTTCAACAGGAACTACCCATATGGATAGATGTCAGTTTGGGGGGCCATGTGTAATCCTGTTAGGATGTTTTATTGAAATTTGGTACATTCTCCACTGTCCCAGATGACCTATAAATAGAGGCACTGATGCTTTCTTATGTGTCAGATAAACCTGATCTTGTGTCTACCCAGCTGGCAGGGCTGGTTCACTGTGAATCCACACACCAAACCCCATCCCTCATCTTTTATCTGGCACTTTCTCAGAAAAGTATGCTGACTTCTGGGACTGCCCTCTCGTGACACATTCTGGGCCATGATTCTGTAGTGGCCAGGAAGGTGAAGCTGTATATAATGTGTAACCAATGATGCTGTCCTTTGCTCTAGCTCCAATTGATAATCTTATGCTGTGGGATGGAATGGACTCTTCACATAGCATCTTGCTCTGCTCAGGAGCTCTGTGATGCTGTATGAGATTCTGATTCTCCTGAAAGAACTGTTTGTACTACTTTGCAACTCAAACTTGCACACCAGGTGCTTGCGCTCTCCTCTGAGATGAGATGGTGCACTATCCAGGAGCAGATGCCTGCTTTTCTGGCCGTGCATTATGTTGCTCTTCATGGCACTATTGTCTGCAGAACCTGTAGAATAGCATGAGAATGAATTGTATTACATAGAATTGTCGTGCATCCCCCCCCCCCATTGCCAAGGAGCCCAACAACTTCTGCAACAGCCAACCAGGGAGAATATGATGAATGAATGGGGCAGTTGAAAGAAAATATTGAAAGAAATCTGGTGCCTGATACCAAGACGGTTTCAAAGCAGGGACAGCCAGCAGACGTTGGATGGCCATCTTCTCCAGGAGCATTGTTGTGTTGAGCCAGTGAAATCCGCTTTTTTTTTTTTTTTTT
>NDGN011488348.1:0-19041 GCA_002564285.1 Tympanoctomys barrerae | reverse complement strand
AGGGGCTCAGTGCACATTCCCTTGAAGCACATTCCTGCCTGCAGACAAAGGCAGGCTGGGCTTTCCGGCAAACAGTCACAAGCTGTGGTTTCCCCTGAAGTGTCACCCAGCCCAGAAAAGCTGAGTTTCCTGTAGGTGTGTCCCCAGCTGCCTATGCCGCAGGCTCCCTGCGTAGCAAACACTATCTAGACGTCAGCAGAGGCTGCGCTTGGTGTGTGTGCTAGGAAAAGGACCATACAGCCTGCGGGGTGAGTCCACACCCCCTGCTCAGAATGGAGACAGACAGCTACAGGAGGGCCCCAGTTTTGCAGATTAAAAAAAAAAAAAAAAAAAAANTTAGAGAGATTGCTGAAGACCACAGAGCCAGGACACAGAAGAAGCAGGACGCAGCACCCACATCTGGCCGAAGAACTCAGTCTCTCAGCACCACACCTCATTTGAGGGAGCCTGCACAAGGCGTCCACTGCCTCTGCTCGGCAACCCGCTCGGAGCCGCCCCTGCAGGAGGTTTGTAGCCCTTAGATGGCTCAGGACTAGTCAGATGCACTCCCCTTTCTTCATTTTTCAATGCACTGCTTCACAGGCATTGAAGTCCCCGGCCAACGTCTGTCTTGCCATCACGGCCACAGAGCTTGCAACCTTATTTTCTCACCTCCTACTCACTCCTCTACCCCCAGTACCCACACCTGAACATCAGGAAGCCTCTGACCTCACCAAGGTCGCCAGTCTTCCCCTGTGTTGCTAAGTAGGCACTTTTCTCCAGTTATGATCTTACTCAATTTCTCAGTCCCTTTTGTGTTGTCAGTCACAGCATTGTTCTCGAAACCTGCCCTTCCCTGGGAGCCAGGCCTGGCTCTCTTCCCATCTGAGTGCTTTCCTTCCAAATCTTGGCCTGTCCATCCCAGTCAGCCTTGATTCCCTGCACATCTGCCCATCTAGTGAATTCCTGTATTTCTCAGAATTTTCTTTTGGGCTCTCCCTCCTCATCCAAGAAATTCTCCATGAAAAATGTCACTAGCCAGTGAAAATTTTCACTAACTGAGGCCTTTGATGGTATTTGTGTAAGGAAGCCTTAAATACTTAGCCCCTCTCCTGTTTCACATTCTGGGTGTGAGCCTTCCGCATCCAGCCAGCCTGTGGGCCACACCAGCAGACTTGAGCCTCCTCTGACGTGGCTAAGCTGACTTCTTGTGTCTCGTTTCCCCACCTAATAACCCAGTTCTTCTGAGCTCCTGACTCGTCCTTCCTCTCTGGGAGGTGCTGTCCTTCCTTTGACTTTACACTGAACTCTCTTTTCCATCACTCACACTCTTCTTTCAGGTCTCCCTGTGGACATTCCTCCCTGCAGAGTGAGAAGACTACTTGGCCAATGCGCCTGCGTGAGCTGCCTTCCTCCTCCATCACTGTATCACAATGGCCTACTTGTATCCTCTATGTCCTCTTCAAGACCTGGAGTTTTCTATTTAATTCCCAGTAACTAGTGCAATTCTTTTTCTTTTCTTTTTTTTGTACAGGATCTCACTACACAGTTCAGACTCCTAGTGATCCTCCTGTTTTCAGCCTCACAGCAGCTGGGACTACAGGCATTTGCTACCATACCCAGACTCCAACACTGGCTCAGTGTGACCCGGGGTGGGGTTGGCATAGCTTGTAGTACAGGGGATTGAACTTCAGTGCTTGTGCTTGCCTAAGCAGGTGCTTAGTCCACTGAGCTATCTCACTGGCCCTACTAATGCAATTCTTGATTCAGGCATTATACACACTCAGAAAACACTGGTCAAGTGAATGAAGAATAAAAGAATGAATGAAGAGGAATGATGGCATCACTTAATCTGATCTCAGGACATTCTTGAGTCCAGCAAGTCCATTGAACCAGGATTCCGGATATACTGGCTGTGGCCCACAAGCTCTGTTTCCTGTCCAGTCCTCTTTGTCTACTGTTGCCAATAGTTACTCCTAAAAACTGTAATTCACTCTGTCTTCTGACCCCCATCCACACCAATCACCTTGATCACAAGGACATTCACCATGGGCCAGATTCTACTGATCAACACCATGAGCATATTCTTACCATATTTTCCTGTTGATAATGGCTGATGCTTGTCACCAACTGCACAGGTGTGGGCTGGTTCGAAGCACTGAGCTCTATGGGTTTACTTGATTATTGTCTGCCATGTTTTCAGTCCAATGGGAGTTTTCCCTCAGGCAGCCCTGGCACATTGTATCTCTGGATCCAAGCAAGTAGCCTCTGACTTCATGTACACTATTTGTGTGTGTGCACATTGCCTGGTAAGAAGCCACCACCCTAGGCAAACCAGCCTCTTTCAGTCCAATGGGACCCTTTGGAGACTGTGCCTATGGTGAACCTTCTCCCTTTTTACCAAGCCTACTCCAAGCTTGGTTTTCCCAAAAATGCCACGCATGTGAAAAAAATGCAAGCATTTCTACATATCATGTAGATGTTTCCAGTTACTGCCATGTTTGTGAATAGAAAACACCAGGATGTCTCACTGATCCTGCACCCACTTGATACCCCAATGCTTGCTGTCATAAAAACAGATGGGCACACTTTTTCCTTCACACTCCCCATTCCTTTCCCTTAACCCCTGCCATACCTAAAGGCATTCTTCAGATGTGATCATCATTTCAGAACAATTGCAGCTTGCTCATCTGACTGGAACTTTGTAAGGATCACTCAAAGGCCAGCCAGACCCTGCTGCCCACCCTGCTCAGTGCTGGCCAGGCCCGTGACTCACTCGTGTCTCTGGATCCAAAGGCAAGCCACCTGTCCTGTCGCCTCATGCCTCAGGATCCTCCACAGAGGAACCTAGCTGCAAATGCTTCTCGCTGCTGTTCTCAGAGGGTTGGAATAATGGAAGTCAGAGGCTTCTTTGTTTCTTAGGCCAAAGTTTCTAGAAGTAGAAAATACTATTTGTTATGACTCTTACTGTTCCCCAACCAAAAATCTGTCCTGAGCATCTGTGATTTGGAAGTTCTTTCACAACACATCTTTCACAACGGACCGTATCACAATGACTTCTTCACAATTGTATTCTACTTTCTTATTATTACCATAGTTGTTTATGCATTTATCAATCTAATTTATTTATCATAGATATCTGTGTATGTTGCCTTTGCTCTGTGGCAGTCTTGGGATATACGATAAGGACTCTGACAGAAAAACAAGACTTGACCTTGTCCTCAAATTGCTCAGCATTTGCTCCAGTTCACTAGGGCAAATACCACAGATGGGGTGGATTGCACAGCAGAATCTTATCATCTCAGAACTCTGGAGGCTAGAAGTGCAGGAAGGCGTCAGCAGGCTCAGCTTCTTCTGAGGCTGCTTCTTCCCATGCAGATGGCTGCCTCTCAGCGCGTCCTCGTGTTTTGTCCCATGTGCACCCGCGCCTGTGCTCTTCATTTCCTTCCAAGGGCATCCATCCTAGTGGATTTGGGCTCCCCCCTAACGCTTTCATTCAAGCTTAGCACTTTAAAGGCTTTAGCTATAAATTTATTTGCATCCCAAAGTATGGGGACTTGGGGCCCTAACATAAGAATTGGGGGATGGGGATACAATTTAGCTCATAATACTATTTAATTGGAAAAGGAAAGAAGTTAACAAGTGTTTAAAATTAAGTATGTCAGGCTGAGGAGATAGCTCAGCAATCTAAGCACTTGCCTGGCAAGCACAAGGTCCGGAGTTCAGCCCCTGATAGCACATGCCATGCCAGCCCAGGGAAGCCCAGGCACAAAATCAGGAAGCCCTGATTTTGCCAGCCCCAAAACCAGGCATGGTGGTACACACCTGTAATCTCAGCAATGGGGAGGCTAAGACAGGAGGTGTCACTATGAGTCCAAGCTGAGTAGTGAGACCCTGTATCTAAATAAATAAATCTTTTTTAAAATAATACCATTAGGCATGTTAAGTGTGATTAAGAAGATATGAGGTGATTCTGGAGCATGGAAAAAAGCACCTAACCCAGCCTGAGCGAGGGTGCAGATGATCAAGAAAGCCTTCCTGGGGAAGGAAGGGCAGCCCACACTGAATAAAGGCAGCACAGACAGAGCCCAGCTAGCAGGAGGATGAGCACAGCCCAGGAAAGTAATCCTGTTTCACTAAAACAAAAGCACCAGAAAGCAGGAGCAAGAGAGACCAGAGAGAAAGGCAGGTCCCACAGGAGTGCTGCATGACAGAGACTGGTCTCTTTCCTACAACGGTGCATTAGTGAAACAAAAAACTATGCTGGGTGGATGGGGGGTGGTGATGTGGCAGATGCGGGCTTTATAACAGGTCACAGCCAAGCTATGACATAGTCATTTATCACAGTCTGGGGGAGACTGCTTTGGCCCGCAGTTCTCCATATTCCAGGCTAAGATCCTTTGGCTTTTTTTTTTTTTACATGTATTTAGAACAAGATATACAGAGTCTCACTACGTAGATCAGACTCATAGTGATCCTCTTGTTTTCAGCCTCCCTAGCACTGGGATTACAGGAATGTGTCACCACGCCCCCTCTCAATCACTGTTTTAGCATGTCCTGGGGGCGCAGCTGGCATGGCACACCAGGAATTGAACCGCAGTCGCTGTGCTCTGTCTAAGCAGGTGCTTTAGTCCACTGAGCCATCAGGCTGGCCAATCCTTTGACTACTGAGCACAGACTACAAACCCCAGAGAAGAAATAGTGATTTTTCAATAGCCTCTGTGGAGGAATAATTCAAGACATCTGTTTGTCTTTCCTTCCACGCATCCCATCATTCATCTCCCAAAGACGGCAGGGTTGTTTCAGTTAGGTCATTCTTCTGGCCTGTTCTGAGGTCAACTATAAAAATTTTCTTCCATGTTCTCTTCTAGGTGTTTCATAGCTTTAGACTCTCAGTTGATATCTGCAATCCATTTAAAGTTAACTGTGTATAATGCTAACTAGTGCTTTTCATAGATGTATCTTATCAGGTAGAAGAAACTTTGTTCTTTTAATTTATTGATTTTTTTTTCAAAATTGCATGTTGAATTGTATCCAGTGTTTTTTTTCTTCTACATCTATTGAGATGATAGTGTGATTCTCCTTTTTAATTTGTTAATACAATGAATTACACTGATTGATTTTTTTAATGCTGAAAACCCATTACTTGAGTTAAATCTTGCTTACCTATGTTGTATTACTTGTGTTAAACATTTTTGGACTAGATTTCCTAAATTTAGTTTAAACATTTCTGCGCCTGTATTTGTGGATGGACCTTCTGTGCTCTTTGGCTTGCTGTCTGGTAGCACACAGTGAATGAGTTGGCACGTGTTTCTTTCACTCCTATTTTCCAGAAAAAAATGCAGAATTGAAATTGTTGCTTTTTTAAGTATTTGGAAGAATTCCTCACAAGGTCATCTAAACCTGGAGTTTTCCTCATGAGAAGATATTTAAACTACAAATTCATTATCTTTAGTAGATATATATCTAGCTGAGGTTTTTGATTCTTTTTGAGTGAGCTTTGGTAGTTTCTGTCTTTTAAAAAGTTTTCCCATTTTTATTAAGTTGATGAAAGTATTGTCACAAAGTTGTTCACAATATTTCCTGGTTATCCATTTAAGATTACTAGTGACATCACCCTTCTCATTGTTGATATTGTTAATTTGGGTCTTTCATTTTTTTCTAGATCAGTCTGACTATAGATTTATTAATTTAATTGACTGTCCCAAAGAACCTTTAGAGTTCATTGTTTTTCTTTATTATTTTTCTGTTTTCCACTTCCCTGATTGCTATTTTAATGTTTATTATTTTCTTTCCTTTGATTATTTTGAATTCAATATTCTATAATTTATTTTATTTTATATGTATAAAAAATCCATATTACATAGTTAGCTTTGTTGATTATCTATTAGCTTTGTAAATTATCTTTTGAAGAGATTTTAATAAGAAGGATGAAGATTTGTTAAGTTTCTGTTACATTTTATTCTTCTCCGCAGAGCCAGACTTCCATTTGATATCATTTCCCTCTATATAAGCAACTTCTTTTAAAATTCTTATAATATAGATGTTTTGATAATGAGTTGTTTCAACTCCTGGGTATCTGGAAAGTCTTTAGTTTGCCTATACTTTTTGTGGAGTTCCATCAACCCTCTATGGCTATAATTTTTACATCTGTATATATTCAACAAATGCAAATTGGAACTACTAGAGTAGTGTGCTGGCTAATGGCTTGTATCAACTTGAATGAAAGAGGCTGAACTGCACTGGCTCACAGAAGCTTGTCACCTGAGTGACATGAAGGGGATGCAGCAAGGTAGATCTGCTTCTGTTTCTTCAGGGTCGCTCCAGCCTCCACCTTTGTCTTAGGCCTTGTCACCAGGCTTCCAGCACAGATTCTTTGATCTTCCCCTGTGGACTCCGCAGCCTTCCGTGGCAGACCCACTGGCCTCCTGATGCAGACTCGCACGGGACACGGCAGTGAGCACCAGACACTGGACTGCACCCTTCATTCTCCACTGTGCAGACACCCTCTGCAGGCTTCCTCACCCGACTCGGTGGGTGGCCATTGTAAGCCAAGCTTGTAACTTCTGTATTTGCATATCTTGTATTATATCTGTTTCTCTAGTGAGCTCTAACTGATATAGGGGTGTAA
Source organism: Tympanoctomys barrerae (assembly GCA_002564285.1). Taxonomy (NCBI): domain Eukaryota; kingdom Metazoa; phylum Chordata; class Mammalia; order Rodentia; family Octodontidae; genus Tympanoctomys; species Tympanoctomys barrerae. The sequence continues at coordinate 12,431 of NDGN011488348.1, read as the reverse complement.
TTGCATCTGTACTGAACAGGTACAGATATATTTTTCTTTGTCATTATTCCCTAAACAGCACAGTAAGGCAACTATTTACATAGCATCATATGAAGCATTACAACTAACCTAAAGATTTAAACTACAGAGCAAGATGTCTATAAAGTACAGGCAAATACTACACCACTGATACAAGAAAGTTAAGCATCTACCAGTGGGGTCAACAAGCCACTCCTCATGAATATCAATGCATCATTGTATAGAATTCTGCTGTGATAAATTTGTTTTTCTTATTTCCCAATGACTCCACTTGTTTTGTTTGTATTCTATGCTTCTTTGCATGCTTGATAACTTTTTATCATTCACCATGTAAGTTTTAGCTTACTGTTGAATATTTGCTATTTCCATAAAGATTCTTATAGTTTTTTCTAGTACATAGTTATGTCACTTGAGAAAAAAACATAGTCCTTTGAATCCTGCTAAGGCTTGCTAGGCCCCGAGCGGTTCAGTGTGTTCTGCATACAGCTAGCACTGCTGAAGACAAGTTTTCTCTTTCTTCTCTTTTTGTACTGAGACTTGAACCCAGAGCTTTTTCCCTAACCCCTTATCTATTTTTTATTTTTTGAGGCAAGGTCTTACTAAGTTGCCCTGGTGGAACTTCAACTCGCTGTCCTTCTGCTTCAGTCTCCCAGAATGCTGGGATTACCGGTATTTAGCACCACTTCCAGCTGAGTTTTTCTGAGTACCCTACCTAATACCCCTGTGTCTTGGATTTTTCCAGTCTGACTGATGTGAACAGATACTTTTTCTGGTCCTATGTCCCTCTAATCCTTGTGGACTGTCTTCCCTAGCCTCAGGAAATTTCCTCATATGCAGATGCTGGTCAGTACTCGAGGTTCAAGAGAAAGTTCCTGTAAATCCCTGGCATTCTCTTTGCAGCATCCTCCTCTCTTCTCAGCCCTCTGAACTCTAGTGGCCATGGGTCGCTGTACACCTCAACTCCATCAATTCAACTTGAGGAACCAGCCAGTCCCCTCCTGCAATTTTCTTACCTGTGTCACAGTCTGAAAACAGTGCACTGTTCAAATTATAGAGACATTTATCTATTTGTCTATTCACCACGCTTGTGAGGTTTTACCAAGAAAGATACTCTCTGCCCATTCTGTTTCTGGGATGATATCTAATGAGGAGTAGCTGGTTCTCAAGGAATTTTGGGGAGATGAGCAAACCCCTTCTACAATCTTTTATTTTCTCAAGAAAATTCCAGAAGATGGACAAATCAACAAACATTTTATTCTGCTGTATTTAGAATTAAAAGTCAAGTATGATTCTTTTTTTCTTTTCTCTTCTCTTTTCAAGTTAAAAACAGATGTTTTGACATCCCGAGGAAACCCTAATAAGATACTTCATAAAATGAGAACATCATAATATCACAGGGAATAGATAAATGTAAAAACAAAATTTTCCACTCCCAGAAATCCAAATCTATGGAGATGGAAGTAACAAAAGAAACCGGAAATAGCATTACTATCGTCCACAGTCATTCCCCAGGATGTTTCCAAGGACTAGCAAGATTTCTAATGAGTAATAAAAAATAATTACTGAACAAAAAATTACCCACAAAAAAGTTTGGAGTTTTGAAAAGCAATTACCTTTCATCGTGTCTCTCAACTCACAGGTAAGCAAAGGAAGAGAAGTTTTGATTTGCTTTTAAAATAGCCAACGTTCACACTCACATTTCCCTTCAGTGATAGATCCATAGAAATGATGTCCTCCCTGCCACCTTATAGCTAGTGCTGCTGTGATCAGTGCCTTATGGAAAAAGAAAAAGCAGGAACAAGACTAATACGTGAGGTCAAATGGAGGATGTGAAAGCCCTATTCGGCTGCTTATTGTATGTACCATAGTGAAAATGAACTCACCTTGATGCATAGTGGTTTCCTGAGGCTTCTGTAACAAAACATTGACCAGGTGATTTAAACACAGACATGATTTTCTCACATTTCTGGAGATTTAGAAACCCAAGACCAAGGCGTTGGCTGGCTAGATCTCTACTGAGGTCTCTCTCCTTGACTTGTAAACTATGTACTAACGTGGTCATCATTTTGGTCTGTGCTCTTATCTTGTCTTCGTGTTAGGACACCAGTTACACAGGATTAAGGCCCACATAACAGCCCCATCTTATCACCTCTTTCAAAGTTCTAGCCTTAAGCATACTCATGTTCTGGGAGGCAGGGCTTAGACATGAAGATTTGGAACACAATGCTCTCAAAATGACATCTTCCAAGGCAAAAAGAAGAGACAACAGGTGCCTTGAAAGTTTATTTTATCAGTTTAGAGATTTCTTTCACCTCTACTAAAATAAACAAAACAAAAAAAAAACAGATTGTAAAAGTATACAGCTCCTTAAGTTTTCATGAAGTAAACATCCAGATTAACCTTCAACCAGTTAGAGAAACAACCAAAGATTGAGTGTACAGCTCAGAGGTAAAATGCTTTCCTAGCATGTGTGAGTACTGAGGTTCTATCCCCACAAACAAGCAAATCCAGAGCTCCCTTTTGCCCATGTCTACAGCGATAACCACTAGCCTAATTTCTAAGAGAACAGGCTTATGGTGTTTGGTTTGGATCTATATTTTGTGTCTGATTTTTCTTAGTATTATATTTATGTGAGATGTTTATTGTGGTATATAGTATTGTAATTAGTTGATTCTCATTGCCGTGTGGTATTCCATTGCATAAGTATATCACAGTCTATTTATACATTCTACTCTTGGTGGATATTTATGCTGTCACCAGTTAGGACCGTAAGTATGTGGTAGTGCTACTGTGAATAGTCCAAATACAACTTCTATTGAATGCATATACAAGGTTTTGTGCTCATACATCTAAGAGGGGAATTGCAGAGTCACAGGCATGCATACACCAAATATTCTGCCTACTATCAAACATTCTCTAAAGCAATAGTATGAAGTTATCCCCTATCAGAAGTGTATTAAAATATGAGTTACTCCACAAAAGGCTATAGTTACTTTTCATCAAGAAAACTTAAAAACAAGCTGCCAAACAATAGGACATTGGCTAAATAAAACATGGTGTTTTCATGTAATGTACTAGAAAATAGTCACCAAAAATATTATTCTCAAATAATATGGATATGGAAAAATGACTACAATGCATTTACTAACAAAGAGCAGGTTGAAAAATACTGGTACAACTTGTGCTCAGTGTTGTTTAAAAATACAATTAAAAGGGGCCAGCAAGATAGCTCAGCAGACTAAAGTACCTGCTTAGGTAAGCTTAGGCAAGCGCAGGAACCATGGTTCAATCCCTGACACCACATGCCACACCAGCCACGCCCCCAGGGTGGACTGAGCTGGCCACAGAGTCTGGGCATGGTAGCACACACCTGTAATCCCAGCACTGGGGAGGCTGAAAACAGGAGGATCACTATGAGACCGAGATGTAATAACCAAATACATTAATGAAATAAAACAAAATAAAGAGTATAGTGTGTATTAGAAAGAAACAAATGTAAACCCTGGTTTTCCCTGAAAGATTAAATTATAGATGGCTTTTCTTCCTTGATAGTTTTGCATATTTGTTTTTTAAATTATTCTTAAATGGTAATGTGTTATACTTACAATTATAACTGATAAAAAGACAATAAATGTTATAAATAACATCATCTTGCCTTGCCTATTTCTCTTGTTGTCTATGAGATTCAATGAGAATATGGAAGGTTCCCATGGAAACCTTTTGGGAAAAGGCCAAAATCTGAATGTCAATTAATATTATCACAAGCAGTTCCCCTTGACTGCTTTCTATCACTAGTTGAACCAAATGTTAGAAATGCAGAGAATGAGCCAAAAATCACAATGGCCTGGTGATGGGAAAGGTCTGGTAGGGGGTCCAGGCTGCACTTCAGGGCTTCCTCCCCCAAGAACGCTTTCGAGTCTCTGAAGGCTTGACAAAGATCAAGGGCAGCAAACTTCTCCAAATTCTCCCCAGCAATCCACCTGTGTGACCAGGCTGGCAACTCCATCTAGATAAAGGCGAGCCTCCACACTGTTAACCACTACTGTGTTGCTTGTTGGGAGCATGGGGCTTTGTTGAGGGACTGGGAATTAAATGGGCAAGCCCTAAAAGAAAGCTATGGAGGGCCTCAACGTCCTGGAATGAAATCACGCCTTTGTCTAGTGATGTGTTACTATCTCAGTTTGACACTTTCTGTTGGGACCTCTAGAAACTGTGTCTGGTTTTCCTCCAGGAAATTTCCCTTGTCTATGGGGCATAGATAATAATGACAGTGCACATTTCAAGAGCAGATTACAGCACATTTCAAGAGCAGATTACAGCTATCAGTGCAGTTTCCTGGCCATGGCCGCACCAGGGCCCTTGGAAACTTTTTCTTTCCTTTGTCTTTGTATGTCTGTGGATATTCTAATATTCTCATTTAGATGCCTAAGTAAAGTGTAACTGAGGCACAATAAACCACACATTTGACTGTGTGACCTGGTACATTTTAACATGCATACACACCCACGAAACCATCACCTTGGTCGAGGGAGCTAATGCATCCATAATCCCCACAGACTTTCTTGTGCTCCTTTGCAATCACTCTGGATCATCCTTCGCCATCTCCACCAGCCGTCCAAATGCTATCTGTTGCTAATGATTAGTTTGCACTTTCTAGAATTCTATCTCAACGGATTAATAGAATAGTTGTCTCTTTTCCTGCACCCTGATTGAGATTTGTGCTGTTGCTCACCAGAATCCCATTAGATGGATATACTACAATATATTTGTTCTCCTATGGATATATATTTGAATTCTTTCCAGTTCAAGGCTATTATTAATAATAGAGAATAATTAATAGTTAATAATAGAGCAGCTGTGCGCTTTCAAACGCAAGCCTTTGTAGGTATATATATGCTTTTAGTTCTTTGGGGTAGATACTGAGAAGTGGAATGACTGTCTTATATAAGAATTGTTTAACTTTTTAAGAGTCTACCAAACTGTTCTACCATTTTATATTTATATGAGAGATATATGGATGGTGGTACAAACTCCTCCAAATTGTTATCAAGACAGTATGGGGATGCTCTTTCACTTCACCTATTCATAATAGTATTTCACTGTGGTTAATTCCTCTATGTTGTGACATTGGAATTTATAGTAAGAAATCTATAGTTTAGTCTTTGTCCCTAGTTCTTAGCACAGAGATCTTAAAACCCTTGTAACTTCCTAAGTAATCATAGTACTAGCCGTTGTTCTAATATTTGCTCTTTGACTTGATTCTTGACCCAGAGCTCTTAATCCCTTGGAATTTCCTGGTTGATAGGAATGTCTTCTACTAAAGCAACTCTTGTGGGGCCGCTAACAGGAGCTGGTCACCACAAAGCCAAACCACAGTGAGAAGCTTCAAACTTTCACCCACATCCCAACCTCCTGGAAGTAGAGAGGGGCTGGATCAGATAGATCTAATAGTCAATCATGCCTGCATGAAGAAACTTCCCTAGAAACCCCTCACCCATGTCTGGGATTCAGAGAGTTTCCAAATTGGTGAGCTAGACCAGATCCATGTGACAGGAGGGTAGCGTACCCCAACTCTATGGGAGCAAAGCTCTCTCACTAAGGATACTTCCAAGCTTTGCTCTATGTATCTTTCATTCTGGCTATACATTTGTCCTTTATAACACCCTTTAATTAGTTAATAATAGAAAGTAAAATGTTTCCCTGAATTCTATGACCCATTTGGCAAGTGACCGAGCCTAAGAAGCAAGCCATAAGAACCCCCAGTGTACAGCCAGTGTCCCGCAGTACCACAACCTTAGACTTGAGTTTGGCATCTGAGAGGGAAGTGACATGGCTTGTGGGTCTGGACCTTCAGGCTGTGGATCTGACACTAACTCTAAGTAGACAGTGTCAGAACTGAAGTGAATTCTAGGACCCACTGGTGTTCTGCAGCAATAAAATTATTACATGGGGAAAATCCCCTCACATCTGGTCACAGAAGTGTTCTGTGCTGAGTGCTGATGGGATGGTAGGAGAAAAGTTTGCTTCCTACCACACAGACACAATGTACAAAGGGTAACTCCATGGAAATGAATTTGAGATCTAAATATAAAAACAATGGACCGGCCAAATAGCTCAGCAGATTAAAATGCCTGCAAGCAGGTTCAGGAACCAGGGTTCGATTCCCCAGCCTGCCGAGCCGGCCCAGCCCCTGGGGTGTACTAAAACAGCAATTAGAATGGGTGTGGTGTCATATGCCTGTAATCCCAGCTCTTAGGAGGCTATAAACAGGCAGATCACTAGGAGTCTGATCTAATAGTGAGACCCTGAACACCCTGTAGACACTTCCCTAAAAATACAAAAAAAAAAAAAAACAGACAAATAAAATAAATATAAAAACAAAAAAAATTAAGAAACAAACAAAAAATACAATTTCAAGATATATTTGCAGACTTGAGAAGGCAAAGATTTCTTAGTATGCAAGAGAAAAAATGATAAACTTTAGAAAATAAACTGAATTTTTTCAAAAATGAAAATTTAATAGTATACTTTTAAATACACTATTAAGTGAATGTAAGAGCAAGCCAAACCCTGGGAGAATTTTTTGCAAAGTATAGTAGAGTACTTGTAACTAGACTGTATAAAGAACCCTCAAAATTCAATAAAAGAGAAAAATTCTGCAACTAATGAGCAAATGATTTTTTTCCCTCCATTTATGTATTTGGTACAGGGTCTCACTATGTAGCTCAGACTCCTAGTGATCCTCTTGCTTTTCAGCCTCCCCAGTGCTGGAATTACAGGCATGTGCAGCTATGCCCAGACTTGGTCACCAGCCAGCATGCCCTGAGGGTGGGGCCAGAGTGGCATTCGGAACCAGGGATCGAACCCTAGCAAATTATTTTTTTTAAAGAGAAAACAAAAACAAAAATAAATAATAAGAACAAAGACAGAAATAAAGCAACATGCTACAATAAAAATGGTACAGAATTCGAAAACAAGAATAGAAAATTAACAATGGTTGCTATATTACATATTGTTATCAAATTTTTTTCTTCAATAAACCTTAAATTTTTTGCTTGTCCTTTTTTAAATTTATATTAAAGAGGATGTAAAAATCATAGATAAAACATTAGAAATGATACATATTTTTTAAAAATATAAGAAAGCAAGATGAAGGGTATTCACTAATGGTTGTTACATTGCACAATGCTGTCTTCATTAATGTAATCCCTCAGATTACAGATATAAGTATATAAAATTGGGCAAAGCAAAAATTTTAAGCATTAATTTCTACTTGCAAAAAACTGATAGAAACTAGTAGTACAATCATCTTAACTATCCTGCATATATACTTATATGATTTTCCCCTTCCTTTTTTTCCTATCTTTTCTTCTTTCCCTCATTACAATTGTTTATTCCTTATGTTCAGTTTCTTTCTCTTTTACTATATCTATTGCACCTTTCAGATTTTATTTATTCTTTCAGGTTCTTATACTAGGGAGATAATACGATGTTTATACATATGGGTCTGATTTATTTTACTTATGAGTATAGCCTCTAGTTGCATCCATTTATCCCTAAAGCTCTCAACTTTGTCTTTCTTTATAGCTGAGTAATATTTCATTGTATAAAAACACTTTATCTTTTCTACCCATTTCTCAGTTGATGGGCATTTGGGATGCTTCCAAGATTTAGCTATGACAAATTGCGCTGCTATACACAAGAGTGCACATATGTCATTATGGTATGATGCTTTCAGTTCTTCTGGAAAAATAACCAGGAGTGGAATAGCTGGGTTAAATGGGCCTTCCAATCCTAGCTTTCTGAGAAATCTCCACACTGATTTCCATAGTGATTGTACCAGCATATACTCCCACCAACAATGGAGAAGGGTTTCTTTTCCTCCACAGCCTCTCCAACATTTGCTATTAGTTCATTTCTTGATGTTAGCCTCACAGGGGAAGAGACTTCAAATGATGTAAGTTACCTGCAGAAAGTCTGTGCTTGAGTCTCTGGCTCTAGCCCAGTGATCTTCCGTGATGCAACCTGTACCTGGAGAGCCTGCAGTGATTCCACAGCAATATCCTGAAAGCAGAGCTGGAGTAAGTGACTGGGTATGTGAGCGCATTGCCAGGGCACAGCGACATGAGCAGGGATGAGGTAAGGAGCACCCAAGGGCCAGGAACATGCAGAGCCCAAGAGCACACAGGTGCTGACAGGTTTGGACAGCTGAGGTAGAGAAGCAGTGAGCAGGAAAGGGAAAGGCAGAGAGGCGAGAGTATACCAGAGATCAGCGCACGTTGGAGGTCCACACCCAGGCCGGTGGGCCACGCAGCTAACTCAAAGGCTGACTCTCTCTGGGAAGCAGAGACCAGGATGGTGGTTCCCAGGTGCTGGGAGACAAGGCCCTGGGGAGAGGTTGGTCAGTAGGCACAGTGTTTCACTGTACAGGAGCAATGAAGTCAATTGTACAACATAGTGACTATATTTAATACAATGTAATATACTATTAAAAAGTTCTAAGAGGTTTCAAGTATTGTCATCACAAAAAGTATATGTTAATTAGCTTAATTATAACCATTGAATGGTACATAGGTAGAATTTCAAAATAGCATGCTGTTCCAGATAAAGATATACAACTTTCTTTTTGAGACAAGGTCTTGCTATGCAGTCCAGGCTGGTCTTGAACTTTCAATACTCCTCCTGCCTCCACCTTCCTCCTGAATGCTAGAATTACAAGCATGGGCCACTATGCCAAGCTGTTATATAAAACTTTTATTTGCAAACTTTTAAAAAGACCTAGTTAGTAAATAGCATCACTTAAACTGCCTCAAGAGAACCTTTTTTTAAAATTAGATCAGATGTTGCCGGTGACAACCTGGGTTAACTCCAAAGCCAACAGAAAGGTTCAGGCCACATCTAGAATTCTATGGGCCCTTAAAGTGGAAAGAAAATATTACTCTTCGCAGTTCTCTTATAAGAAGATTGGCATTGTCCATTAAGGAAAGGATACAGGAGGTGGGGATAATGTAGAGCAGTTTCTAAAACAGTGTTCCAAATTAAACAAGGACAGTTGTTGCCCTATCCTTGCTTTTGGCTTTTGTGACTTCAGCATTCATGGTGAACCAGCATTCAGAAATGTAAAAAGAGAAATTCCAGAAGAGAACAACTCATACATTTTCAATTGAGCACCCTTCTGAGGTATGGGATGGGCTGTCCCATCAGTCAGCTTCCTCCTACCCAGGACATGAGTTGACCCTTTGCCCATGTCTCCATGGTGTATGCACTACCCACCTGGTAGTCATTCCTGGTCATCTTTGTTATCAGTTTAACTGCTCAAGTCTTGCGCTGCTCATGTGTTGATGCTGGAAGTTTTATTATAGTATATTATCATAAGTGTTCTAGTTTATTAGTTATTATTATTAATCTCTTACTGTACCTAACTTATAAGTTAAACTTTATTATACTAGGTATGCCTTTTGGAAAAGGCCTGGGATGTATGAAGCTTGGCACAATGTGGGATTTCATGTACCCGCTGGAGATCTCTGAACATATAGCCTTAAAGAGAACAGTGCTCTACTCTACCAGGTACATTAACCTCCAAGTTCCTTTTACATATGGTTTGCAGGTCATTCAATTTGTATTGAAAATTCTATGATTTTTAAATACAGATGACCTGTGAACTGTGAGTTACTTGTGAATCTAAAAAAAGACCTGTCAATCAATGACATTGTTTAAATCACCTCCGAAAATTTAAAAGTTAGATCATCTGCTATCTGTGATAGCTTTACTATCTACCATAGTGACAGAAGACAATTCTAAATCAAGGAACCCTAGAATTACATTAAAGAGATAATAGGAGATAACCATGACCACAAGGGGGGTAAAAAAAAGCAAACAGAGCCAACCACAAACCCTGGTACAGAGTAGGTGGATGTTAGGAGGAGGGTCTCTGTCCTAGCCTCCCAGCACACTCTAGAACACGGGCAGGGAAAGTTACTATGGCTTCTATTGATTTAATTTTTTAAAATATTCTTTTAATTTTTAATTTTAAAATGCAAGAGTCTCTTACAAAGTGGTTTCTCTCTGCACTGAGATTCAGAGTATGTCCTCAGAATCATTTCTTTCTTGTGCTAGGAGGCCTTCCCAGTCCAGCCCAGCCCATCCCACACCCACACCAATTATCTTTGGCCCCTTTCCCAAGCCAGATTACCACAGGCAGAGGTATAATATGTCACAGGTAGGAGACAAGGTGGCAAAGGTCTCCAGTGGTGAGCCAGACATGTCAGGGCATAAAACAGGGTACCCAGAAATGAACCACTTGCAGAGGTCTATTATAGGCTCTCCCATGCAGATCCAGCAGAGAGCCCTGGGCTTTTGGACTTTGTACCAGGAGCTGTATTGTCAGCAAGGCTGCTGGCAGACCGGAGCCAATGCTTCCCTGGAAGTGCCCAGAGATGGCATTACTTCCTGTGTCAGCACTTCAGACTCACTATAAGAACAGTATTCTGAAAGGTTAGTAACTACAACTCTCAAGCCTTTAGTAGGACCACTGCAAAATACTTCTATGTTCTCCACCTCCCAGAAAAACAAAAGTGCAGTTGCAAAACAAAAACGCATCTGAAAGGTCTGTTTAATTAAAAGGCCCTATGATATCAGTGAGTGTAACATAATCGCAAGGCAGCGTTTGTCATCACTGTGGCCCTGGAACTCTCCTGTGAACTTTGGCCTCATTCCCCAAACTCCTGTCAACAAAACATCCTGGAGGTCATCTGCCACTATATTTTTCCACAAAGCCATTAAAGTTATAGCACTTTAGGGTTAGACAGGATTATAAAGGTCAACTATGCCAAGACCACCATATCACACGTAAAGAACAATAACAACTAACATTTACTGACATGTACTAGGTGACTTCCTAGAATCTCCACTGGCCCTTTATTGTTCACATTCACCATATGAGGCTTTAAGAGTAGCAGTGATAACACAGCTAGAAAATATCCCTGTCCTCTTGCCACCTCTGTCCTTTGCTCTGTGAGCCACTACGGTTCATCGCCTGTTCCTTCAGCCAGCAAGGCCAAAGGAACTTCCAGAATACAGAATCCCAGGGAGACTTTTCTGATAGGAGCTTGCTATTGTCACATCTAGCCTGTTATGCATAATCAAAAAATATATACAAGATCAGTTATGACTTCTTAATATTGGTGTTCAACTGAAAAATCCTGGAGCTATAGCAGAATTTGGAGGCAATGCAAACCAAATCTTCATTTTAAAACTATGAACATAAGGCCTAAAGAGATAAAATTCCTTTTCTAGGATCCTGTAGCTAGCCAGAAGGCAGGAACAATGTTTTAGAGTTAGACATACAGCACAATCTTATTTATTCCATCTCTATTTTTTCTTGAAAATGCAATTGGACCTACTAATTTCATGTTAGAAGCTGATGAAAAAAAAAAAGCACCCTTACCAAAACAATCCCTCTGCTCTTGCATTATTAACCTTATGGATGCTTTAAATTTTATTCTAGAATTTATAGAATATATCACTCAAAGGTATTTTGTGACTTACCTTGAAGAAATTCAGCTTCTCCTTCAAGGTGTTCTAGCGATTTTATAATAATAATGTACATTTCTGCAGAGCCTTTCCACTAGGGTAACGAGAGGACTGAAGTTCATTATTCACTCAATTTCTGTGTGAAGCACTGGTCAGTCTGTCTATGGAAGACCATAGAGTTCTCAGCCAGGGAGAAGGATGTGGAAGGAGGGTACAAGTAGAAGAAGCAAAACACTCAGCTTTTGATGCAAGTAACCTACACTCCTCGAAGATATTCTCTTTCTCCCTAGAAAAACTGAGAGGTATCTACATTTCTGCATATTAATTAAATGTAGAGGAAAATAGGAACCCAGTACAAGTGAAAGCCAGAGGAAAAAAGAAAAAGAAAGCAACCAATGATGTAGAAGAGGCAATAGTAAATAGAAAGGTAAACACAACTAAAAGGAAAGTGAGAACTTGAGGATTGGACAATGAGGAGAGGGTCAGGAGAAAAGCTGGGAAACAGGACAGGGATAAAGCCATACACTTGTATGCACAAGATGGGTAAGGGAATGATCCTGAGAAACATCATCAGGTTTTTGAAACTAGCAGTCAATTGATAGGATTCTCACCCTGACTAACTATATATGCTGTTACCTGTGAACCAAGCAACTGCATTGAAGATAGCAATGTATAATAAAAGGGTCACGCTTGGACGGCCTGTCATTCTGGTCTTCTAAATACATACTTCTTGTCATGACATACTAATTATTACCATACTGTCTCACAAGTAAAAGTTATTTTTTAATGGGTAATAAATGAAAAAAAAAGACAAGAAAAAGAAAAAAATGTCACAGGACTATCCTGCTACAATGCTGTATATGGTTAGATTTCTAAATTTC
>NDGN011488345.1:0-18515 GCA_002564285.1 Tympanoctomys barrerae | reverse complement strand
TAAGTCTCCTGCTATGCCCCGGAGGTGGGACTTCCTGTCATAGCCTGGTTGCCTAGTTACTCACGTCTTTTACCCACCCACGTCATTTCCCTATGCCTCCACTATACATACCCAGCACCTCCCCTGAATAAAGAAGACTTGATCAGAATCCTGACTCATCTCTATTTCTCGCATCTCCTGTCCTTTGTCCCCTCTTCAATTCCCCGCTCCTCTCCCAGGTGACCTTTGTTGACTGACCCACTGGTTCGGGACACTGATAGCCTCAGAAAACAAATTATGCATCAAACTTAGGAATAACGCCTTCCAACCATTTATTTTACAAGTGAACAACGTGGGCTCAGAGAACTAGAAGAATTTCCGAAGGCCACACAGTGTAGCACAGCCCACACTCAGCCCAGCTCTGAGAACATCTGGGCCAGCCCTCTACCATGACTAAGAATTCCCAGGCTTTGTTTTGTGCATACTTGATTTCCCTTGTCGTGCATGAAAAATGGTAATAACATTCTCTCTCCAAACATCTTTTCCCAGAGGAATAATACATCGTGGGAAGAGAGAGGTTTGCCATCATGGCGGGACATTATCATTTTTACACGAATGCTGAAACAATTCCGAACTCTCAGCCTGAACTAAGCTACCTTAATCTTACCTGTGTCTCACACCTGGGGAAACTCGGTTTAGAAAAACGAGCCCAATCCATTTCAAGTGTTCTATCTTAAGCCTCTCAGTTTGCACTCAATTTGTTTTATCACATAGTGATAGGAATTAAAGGCCTTCGCTACAGTTTAGGCAGCTTGCCAATACCTATTTTATAGCAATAAAATATGTACAAATTAAGGAATCTCATGTGGAAAATTCATTCAACAGCCTCAAAAGCCAAATGAATGGTAATTACTTTGAACACAATGTGGCGGCAATCAAGCACGATTGGATCATGCTTTTAAATGTACGTCTACATTTTAAGAACTCAGATAATTATGAATTATGAAAATAACTAACAGAGACAATGGCACAGCAAAGCTGTTGTTTATGAAACATGAAAGGGACATTTTCAGAGGAGTAGGGGGAGTGAGTCATTCTCTGCACCTGCCAGGGAATATTGGATATAAGACGGTTACAAAGTACAGGGTGGGGAGCAGCTCCCTGCCCCAGTCCTTGCACATGGGGACAGTGACTGCTGAGCTCCAGTGTTTACAGAAGTTGATGGGGGCTGCTGACGTTTCCAGCTCCATGTCCCACACAGTGTGTGGGATTAAATATACACCCATCGCTCTGTACATCACAGTGCTAATAGAACCATGTCACACAGAGAAACACAAATGAAAATGCCTCTGGATGATCAATGCCAAGTTCTTTTTTTTCAATAAAATTATTCTGAAAAAAAAAAAAAAGCTTCTCTTTAAATGGAGCCCATGCAATGGGACTGCTTTTGCCAGCTTCCTGGTGTCAGTCATCTTCTCTGTTACTCTTCTTGAAAGTCATGGGGTTTATCATTCCATCTCCATAGAGGCATAACCTCTATGGTACATAAGCAAAGCAAGGTTGGTTGTCCTGGGCACATCCAGTGGAACTGGGGAATGGAGGGGAGGCCAGAGGGCTGGAATGGGGAGGAGAAAAACAGGACATGAGCTCAGAGAAGGCAACCAGAGCCAGATCACATCAGGCTGGAAACACTATTGTAGGTTGGCTTTCACCCAAGGAAAAATGGAAAATTTCTCAGGATTGTGAGCTCTGGAATTGAAGGATGTGTTAAGTGTTTCCCAGGGTCTCTCTGACTTGGGGGTGTGTAAAGCCTGAAAGGACATGACAATGAAATCAGGAAGACCAGTCAGGTGGCCACAGCAGTCATGGTAAGAAATGCTGGTGACTGAGAGCCGTGTAGGTGCCGTGGAGATGGCGGTAGATGGGCAGAGTCACAGAGTGTGCTGCAGGGTTTGCTGCTCTAAATCCTGCCTACCAGTCTTCCACATACCGAGAGTCCAAAGAAACCTCGATGATTAATATAATCACTCATGGTTAAAATTCTGGTGAGTCTAATCCCAAATTACAGCCCCAACATTTTTCATTTGCATTTTTAATTTTTCAACAAAGCCCAGAGTACATATACATTATTCAGGTTTGGTTTCAATATTTGGGAATTCTCAACCAATAACAGGTTATTATTGCCAGACAGAAAAGACTTCTCACAGAATTTTGTTGAAACAGTGGAAAAGAGGCTATTGTTCAAAAGTCTGCTGTCTTATGCTTAGATCTCTCAAGAAAAAAAAAAAGTGAGATAAGGACTGATGGGCAGTTTATTTTGTAAGAAACTCCAGGGAACAGGAGTGGGGATCTTGGAAAAGTGAAACAAGGAAGGAGGATGTATTAGGATTCTCCAGAAAAAATAGAATCTGTCTGTCTGTCTGTCTGTCTGTCTATCTGCTTGCCTGCCTGTCTGCCTGTCAGTCATTCTGTCTGTCTATCTTTATCTGTTAAGAGATCTATGCTCTTTCTTCCATCTATATTCTCTCTATTGACTTTCTCTTTTTTCTCCCTTTTTATAATCTATCCACCTATCTGTCCATCATATCCACACATCCATCATATCTGTCTATCAATTTCTGTATGCTATCTATCTGTCTATCTACCTATCTATCTAGAAATTTATTTTAAGGAATTGGTTCATTAAAGGGCTGTATATTTGAAATTCATAGGACAGAGCAGAAGCCTAGAAACTGTAAGCTAAGCTGATATCTCAATATCAAAGCCAAATTTCTTCTTTGTTGAGAAATCCCTATTTTTATTGTAAATGATGTGTAACTGATTAGGTGAGGCTGAACCATATTACCAAGGGTAATCTTTGCTTCCAGTCAAGGGATTATAGATGTTAACCTTCACAACAACACCTAGAAGAGTATTTGATTGATTAAGTAATTTGGTAACATGACCAAATTATTATCTGGTGCATAGAACTGGTGCATAAAACTAATACAAAAATTTGGTAGAATATTGTCAAAAGCAATCACCATTGTTCCTTTCATGGTGTTGGCGTGTTTTTCTTCAATGTGCCTTGCTGTTTCTTGGATCAAGAAAACAAGTCTGCTCTTCCATCCTTTGGATATGGGCTAACCATGTGATTTGCTTTGACCAATAGAATGTGTCAGAGGTGACATCACTCTAGCTTCAGCATTGGCATCCACAGGCTTTGTACATTTTCTTTATCTCTTGGCGTTCTATAGCCTCCATATGAGGATGTCCAGGCTAGACTACTGGGGAACAAGAGACAGCAATGACATCTTAGAAGAGGCCACCCTGTCCATCCTCCTCTCATCTGACCTAGGACCAGAGCATGAGTGCATGAGCCAGCCCCAGCAAGATCAGTCAAGTTGGTTCCAGATAAACAGAAATGTCCATCTGACTCACAGACTGATAAAACAAATTATTGGTTGTTACGTTAAGCACACAATGTTTGAAATGCCTTGCTACATACCAAAAGTTAACTAATACAGAAGAAAAATCAAAATGAGTCATTTATCACATCAATCACTGTTTAAGGGGAATTTGGGCTCGGTGTCTTTGGGACATGCTGAGGAGCTCTATAGAATGAGCGTCAGGACTGCTTTTCTGAGTGTCATAAAAACAAAAGATTATCCAGATGGGATGATGCACACCTGTAATCTAACACCCTGAGAGACTGAGGTAGGAGGGTCACAAGTTCAAGCCCAACCAAGGCGATTTAGTAATTTAATGAGACCATGTCTTGTAATAAGGAAAAAAAATTAAAGGGCTGTGGTATAGCTTAGTGCGAAGGCTCTGAGTTCACTGAGAAAGTAAAATTCATGTACCTACCTGTGGCAAGATGCTGTCAATTTGCACTGTAAAATGGAGCACATGGGACACCCCGTGCGGTCCACCACTGACATCATTAAGGTCAGCTGGTCACAGAGTTCTTCAAGGTGGTGAGCTGTTGGCAGCCATCTTTATAAAATACTTAAAACAGTTGTTTAATGAACAAAGCTAAAACTTGTTGCTCCTGTGACTGGTCTTGTGAATGGAATAGATATTCTCTCTCTAATCTACCACTCTCTTGAACATTCTCCACTTCAGATAGCAGTTCAGCAAGTGCAAACAGGGTGACCCTGACTTCTGAAAGGGCTCTGAACTTTCCCTTGCATGGCTCTTCCTGAAATGTACTTGCTCCAGTGTACTCTTCCAGGTCTCTGGATGTAGAACCACCAAGAGATATTTATTGACTAGTCTCTGTTCCTCTTATGCAGCCACATACTCAGTACATCATGGGGTTCAGGAAGATTTTCTCTTTTGAGATGGCAACTCTTTCTTCTTCCTACAGGTCTGTATGAATAAGGACGCCAACATGACAAAGTTATTACTACAGCTCCAAGATAAGTGAAATGTGCTTTCCACATAGCCTAGGGTGGACATTTCCTCCTTGGAAACTAGTATCTCGATTGCAGCAGGTCCCAACGTTTCATGAATAAGAAGAAACGGTTTAATGCCACCAGGTATGAGTAGGAGAGGAACCAAACCTACTTCTCACACTTGCATCTTGGGTCCATGTGCTGTAGTTTTTGGGGGCACAGCATCACATGCTGGCTATTAATTCGGTGCATTTACTGCATCCTGCAGGAATAAGTGATTCAGACTCACAGTACTTTTTCCCTGATTTGGCACCTTCCCTGCAACTTTAGAGCACATTCCTTTACCATATTAGAGAAGTGACATGGCTGACAATAGAACAAGGGGACCCCATGGTCACACATTCTTTGCTCCACTTCCTTGGCCATAAGATCAGTGCCGTGGTTTGAAGCAACACTGTTTATAATTCCACGCCAGTAAATCAGCCCCATTAGATGGTGGTGCTGGCAGAAGCCACATGGACAAGGAAGCCTAGAATCAGTATCAATTCAAGCAATGACAAAAGCTATCATCTCTAGGGTGGAAGAGGTCAGTTTAATCAACTTGCCACTGAATAGCTGGCAACATTCCTCTCGAATGCCATGCCAGTGAATAGTTGAAATGGATATCTGCTGCTAGCAAGTTGAATATTCAGCAATTGCAATAGCTACATCAGCCTTAGGCTCATGCATAGCTTTTTAGTTTGCTGGGCAAGCACCAAATTGGTCTGGGACAGAGAATGTCTAGCATCCATCATCCACGAGTCATCCTGTCTACCTGATCACCAAAGGAGCACAGAGGAGAAGATGGACCCTGGTGAGTAATACAGTGAGACCCAGAGACGAGCTTGCTTGGTATTGGCTCCAGCTCATTGGGCCCCTCCCTTGCATTACCTTTCCTTCGGCTTACCCTTCCATGCCGCTGACCAATCAGACAAACCACTCACCTGTGCCAAGTCGAGGGTCTTTGTCACAAGTATGGCATGCTCTGTTCACAGCTCTGCCAACCCAAAGTAGCCTTTGTCCTTCAAGGACACTCAAACATGGAGCTGCACAGGAGCAACAGTCCACCTCCAAGGCCAAAACGTATTAAATATTATAATTACTTTTTTTTCTGGTACTGGAGATCGAACTCAGGACCTTGCACTTGCCAAGCAGGCACTTATGCTGCTGAACTATCCCCCAGCCGCATAATTACATTAGATGGCAACAGCAATGGATCCTATTTACACAGGCCTATGTTAATATATAATTATGTAAACATATATAATCACATACAATCAATTATATATGACATCATAATAAAAATATCAGCCTGTCTGCGAACTATGTCTGATTTTCTCCTGTTACTTAGCTAGGTGGAATATGCATGAAGCAACTGTATAATTTTAAGATGTAGTAGTTTACATAGAAGGCCAGGCTATCAGTTTTTGTTTCCTATTTGTGCCCCTTGACTTGACTCAGGTCTGATTCTAAATGCACCACTTCTATCAAACAAGAAGTCGTTGTTGGGTCAACCCAACTTTAGGGGTATAGTAATCTTTATCTAATGATGGAAAACCTTGTTCTGACACTCACTTGATGTGATATGACAAGGCACAGGGATATGACAAGAGGTGATTTCCAAACTGCAAGCAACTCTGTGCCATAGAAGACATGACCCCTCTTTGGAATCCCAGGAATTGGCCCCATGATAGTGCTCCAAGATTTGCAGGTGCTTATTGTATTACCAGATGTGCAATATCTGTGCATATTTACACATGTCTATGTTAGTACATACGGGCATATACCCTTAGCCAGGGGATCTCTTCCACCCAACCTCTCTCCGCTGCAGAGCTCACCATTTTCCATACCTGCCTTCCACTTGAAGCCTTACAAATTGTCCTACAAATGGGTCAACATGTTTCCACATGTTGTATATGCTGCCTGTGAAATCCACAAAGTCGCAAAGCTTGACACTCCTTTCTTAATGGCGAGAGTCACATTGTTCACTAACTTAGCCCCATATGCTCCAGAACACATTTTATTAATGAGATGGAACCCTGAACTTTCACAGGGTGTCTTAGCCACTTTTCCTCATTGCTGAGATAAAATATCCAATAACCAAGATGAAAGATGGAAAGATTTGGTATAGCACATGGATTGTAGAGGTTTCGGTTCATAGTTGGCTGGCTCCGAAGCAGAGTGGCATGACAGAGGGGCGTCACAGAGGAGAAACAGTTCATGGTGGGCAGAAGACAGCAAAACAGCAAAGTAGTGAGGAGACAAGCAACAACCCTCTTTCTGTCCCTTTATTCTACCCAGAACTGCGCCAAATTTCTCAGTGGACTAATTTAATAATCACACACCCTAGATCCCAGCATCACACAATACAGATCCAGTCACTTCTGAAAAGCTCCACCTAGCGGAGGCTTCGGGGAGGACATCTAGGCACAAACCATAACTGTTTTTGGTAATTTGCCGTCAACACCACTTCTTGGATGAGGTTATTACTGCGTGGAATTCAGCCACCAGCATCCAGGTGGAGTTGCTGACCAGCCTTTGGGACGCGATGGAGATCACCACACCTGCATCAGTAAGTTCCCTGGTGGTGGCACTTCACACTTCATTTTCTCCTAGAATGACAATACTGCTTTAGGCTTTTGTTTGGTCCTTCCTCTGTCACGGGTACCAGCAGACTAATTGGAGAATCCTGTGTGTCTGTGATGGCTGGTCTTGACTGCTGGCTTGATTGGCTTGAACGAGCCTAACAAATTAGTGCAGTATGTTTCTGGGTGGGTCATGGGGCATGGCCTTGGGGACAGTGTCTACACCTTGCCTTTCCTCTCAGGCACTCTTCCCCTGTGCTCTTCTTTCCCAGAGGCCATGTGTGGAGCAGCATTCCTCAGCCACACCCTCCGTCCTGATGCTTCTGCCTTAGAGCTGGCAGATACCTGAGACCAAAGTGAACCTCTCCTCTTTGGGAAGATGCCTACTCAGCCTCCTCCTGCACTGGACACTTGGAGACCAGGCACTACCTACAGGGAGGGTCTGTAAATCCACTGATCCCTCTGTGAAACAGACTAAGGTCACAACCCCATTTGTCACCTGGTTTCCAAAAGCCACCAGCCTAAACACAGGATCCTGCTAACATCTCCAGTGCTCTGTCCTCAGTATCACTTTGAACTGCATCTCACGGTTCCTGGCTTCCTAGCTGTTTTCTTATTTCCAAGGCAGTTACTGTGAAGGAAGGTTGTTTTGGGAGCACGTACACTCTACATGCTTGTGATGGTGTCGCGGGGTCCTCTCCTGAAGAGACCTGCCTTCATCTTAAACCAGTGCAGCCTCTGCTTTTCTGTTTTGTTTTATTTTGCTTTGTTCTGTCCGAAACCTGAGTGAGGCATCATCGTTTCCACAGTAGCATCTGGCATTAACTTTCAGATCAATGGCTAGCAATTTTTTATTTAGTTTTGTTCTAGTTATGCAAGTCACATTATACCCAGACAACAGCTTTCTATCTGCCCCTCAGCTTACCAAGGTCATTGTTCTGGTTGATCACTGCGGATCACGGTGTACCAGTTGCTCTCCCAGCTGTGTTTCCCACTATATTAATTATTTCTGCTTTGCCCCATCAATTGAATGCTGCCACACGGCCTTTGCAGTTCTGAGATCCTGTTACCTCCCTGACACTCAAGAGCTCACCATATCCTACTACCAACCCCGAACCAGGAAGAACAGCCTCCACAAATCCTCTCAAAGAATTCACTGCTCCCTTCACCAGCACATTTCTTAATCTAAGTGAAGGAAATGCAGTAGGAGAGAGTTTTTAGCAAGGGCCTCGATTTTCTGGTTTCACGTAATCAATCTTTCTAATGTTCCTACATCTCTCAGTTTTTTGATTGCTAACTCAATACTCTGCCAAGGCCATGTTGCTGACAACCCCAGCTTATTTACTAGGACCCATCACCCTGTGCAAGTTTCAAGGAGCCCTCGTAGCAGTGACCTTGTCGGGACATTAATGGTAAATTATGGGAAAGTGCCCTCTTATTAATAAATTCTCCCTTCTCGAGCTGTATATTTTGCCTGCTTTACCACCACTACCACTACCACTACTTGGGGTCTAACACTGGAAGTTTCTCACCTGTGAACTCTCTTAATATATACTTCCCAAGTTTTGAGATTTTGGGGCATGATCATGCTATATCCTCCCTAAGCATTGAGTGGCTGGGCTGGACTACAGCCTGATGTTAGCTATTGGTCTGCAGGCATTAAGAGACAAGAGGATAAGCCATGAGAGGAACAAGGTTATCTTACAATAGGTGACCTTGTATGGGTTTTCTGCTCTTCTCTCTTAGGAAAAAAAACTTATTCTGCCAGCCTGATGGATTCAAGGGAATCCTCGTTTAAAATTCTTGGGGTTTCCAGCGAATACTCTCATTGTTGTCACAGGGCCCCAATCTTTCCCTAGCAAGGCCATTTTTTTTTTTTTTGGCAAATGACACACAGCAGGATAAAAATATGCAACATAAAAATATTAATGTTCAAATTTAAAAGAAATTATTATAGCGAAGGATAGATGCCATGAATCCCTTTCAAAAGCCCCTTCATAGCTTCCAGCCTAACTCCAAATAAAATCCACATTTCCACCAGAGACCCCTTCAGCTCATTGCTATCCACATCTACCATATCTACCAGCATTCTGATTCTCTACCTGCATTGCCCATTTAGCTTTGCTCACAGTATTTTAGGGTTCCACCAGCCTGCTCCTCTAAACTCATCCCACAAATCAGTTCAAAAGGCCCCTCGATATCTTTGGTTAGAGCTATAGTCAGTGGCCCAATCTCTTTGTCCCAACCATCTGTTTCAGTTATTTTCACATTACTAAAATGAAACACCCAAAGCACGTAACTTATAAAGTGAAAGTGTTTATTTAGCTTATGGTCCTGGTGCTTCTGGTTCAAGATCAGGCAATCCCGTTGCACTGAACACACTAGATGGTAATGGTATGGAAAGTGTGTGCTCACATTCATGAGCCAGGGAGCCAAGAGACAGAGTGGAAAGATGAGCTGAGGAACCACAATTCCCTTTGAAGGCGTCACTGTGATGATCTAGGGAATCTCACACAAGGCCGTGCATCCTTAACATCTATGGAAAAATCCTGGGGACCAAAGTTTTAGTACATGGACCTCATGGGAAAATCTATCCACATCCAAACTAGGGGCTGCTTACCCTCTAATGGCCCTGCTGGTGAAGCTCCTGTTTCACCTCTGACTTGAAACTCCTCTCAAGTCACCACCCACAGGAGCCCTGGTCAGTGTGAGGCTTCTTTAGGCCATGGATTACCAGAACCCCACTCACCACAGAAATGGTATCTAGGTTACTTCTCATTGTTGTATGAGAGATGAGTTGTTGAACCCCACCCAGAAGCTCTACTTTCTAGAGACTCTTGTGTACCAGTTGCTGGTTCATTCCTCAGAAGAACACAGCCTGAGAGAGATGTATGTCCAGGTAGATGTGGGTTGTTTGGTTGTGTAGTTTTCTAAGCTTGGACTGAGTGCACTAAGAGAGTAAGAGAGCAGATATAGGAGTACGCTTGTAAGAGAGTCCCTGCAGAAGGCACCTAGGGGTTGGCTTCTCTGAGCACCTCTTCATCATGCAGAATGTTCGCTAAGGAGTTTCTGTCCAACATCAACAAGGGTTAGCCTCCGGGACATGGATCTCACATTTGGAATCTGAGTGTGTGAGAGGCTGAGGAGGCCGAAAGCGAGTGATTCGTGGTGCCAACAGGGTGTGGTACACCCACATCACCTGTGTGATGCCAGTTGTGGCAGCCCTGCTACAGGGGAAGAGAACCTGGAATAATGAAGTAAGACACATCTACTCTATGTGAGTGACCCATAGAAGGTCACATCTTTTTGTAGCTTCTGCTTTTGTAGCGTATTTTTATTTTCTGGTGTTTCATTGGTATGTGTAACACATAATAATCAAACTCAACTTAGGGAGTTATTATATATGCACAACATGTGCATGACTTTCTTATGGAGGAAGAAGAAATCAGAATATATATATATATATATATATATATATATATATATATTCTTGTAAACTGAGGGTGCACCCTGGAGATTAACCCATGGTACTCTCAGCTTGTCCCTAAGTTCAAGACCTGAGCACAACTAGACAATCCAGCCACTTAGTGATATAGGAGGCCATCAGTGTTCTGGGATTTTTGCAGATGACATCTAGAGTAAGTCAAAGGTCAAGAGTTGGTTGAACGATATCTTTTCCCATCACTCAGTTAACAAGCTTCCTCAACCTCACCTGCCTCCGAACAATCTTAAGGTCCAAGGGAGGATGCATCTGGCCCCAGATTCCTGACTTCTGACCCAACTATGAGGTATGATTTTAAAAATATGGTAAATTTAAATAAAAATCCATTACATTAAAAACACAATGTCATTAATCCTCAAAACTCTCGTCCCCACTTTAAACACACTTACCCCATAGTTCTTGCCTCTTTCTGAAGTTTTTCTTCTTGAGTGTTTTTAGTTACTCTGTCCTGGCTGCCTCAGTGGTCTGAATCAGTTCAAAACACTGACCTTTCATGTTCATTTTGACTTCATGGATGACTCAGGTGATGCATGATGCCAGATCCAGTGAATAATGTGCAGGAGGAAAGACTGTCCTGCTTTCATGAGCCTGCCTCTCAGTTGGGTGGCACTTGGTGGCAGAAGCCATCAGCATATATTGCATTTGATCACAGCTCTTAGAGTCCTATGACAGAGCACTTCCAGAGCTGCTTCAGAAAGTGGCAGGAATGATGAGACCAGTGTGTCTGACATGAGCAAATACATTTCAAGGAAGATCAATAGTGATGTATCTTTTACTACAGTAATTGTTTTCAAAAGCAAATATTCACTATATATTTTGACCATTCTTTGATCTCTGCTACTTCCACCAGTACTGGGTAGGACAAGAGGCCAAGCCAAGTGGGGTGGATGATTCCAAGTATTTACCAAATACCCCCACATTATAATCTTCGGCTAAAGCTGCTCTCACCAAAACCGCCTCCAAAGCACCCAAGATGGGACCGGCGTTCAGCAGGGTGCACAAGAAGTTCCTTTCTGAAGAAATGCATGCCTGTCTCCTTTGTGCTCTCATGCTGGGGCCGGCAGTAGTTTTGAGATCCTCCAGGAACACTCCCCCTTTGAGCCGTTGTGTGCAGAGTGGCAGAGCAGACGCTCTGATCCTCTGATCGCTGCAGAAGAGCTGACACCCAGGCCGTCGGAGACATTATCTTAAAACCACCACAAAAGACCTCTTCCCACTTTATTAGAAGTGGCAGACAATGTGAGAGAGCCGGAGCGCCGGCCAAGGAGCCCGCAAGGGCAAGCCACACACCGCTCAGCGCTAATAGGCGACAAGCTCTGATATTCCGAGAATTTCTAATTCGTGGCTGAGCTCACTTTCCCAGCACAGATACCCAAATTGATTCCACCGACGTGAGGCACAATGTGAGAAAACACTGAGTGACAGGAACACCTAAGGGGAGGACGTCTGCCAAGCCATTGGTTAAACAGCTATTCATTTTGAAATATATCTTTGAGAAGCAGAGTAACAGAGGGCCACTGTAGTGTGCGGCCCATTAATTATACAGTTGACAAGAAAATTACCCTTCAGATCAACATTAGTGGAGACTGGGCTGGAGGAGGCGTGGGGAGGGGGCCGGCATTCAGCAGGGTGATCTGCGCAGCCTACAGTGAGCCCGGTCTTCAGAGCCCCAGAGAAAGTGGTTGGTGCGTGCAGCTGGCCCTCCGTACTTGCAGCTTCTGCACCTATGGCTTCAATCAACTGTGCGTTGAAACTGCCACTAGGTTTATGTTATTGCTTGTGCAGAACTTGGAAAGACTCTTTAATTGCCTTTATTCCCAAGACAATAGAGAACAAGTGTTTCCAGAGCATTTACCTTGTACCAGGTATTATAAACCCTCTAGAGATAATCTAAAGAACACAGGATAGATGCAGATTGTGTGTGCGAACTGAGCTTGGTCATTTTCAGATGTTAGCACCTGTGAGGGTCCTAGAACTATTCCCTGTGAACACTAAGGGGTGACTGTATCACACAGAATGTGTCAGTAAACTAGATGACCAGTCTCAACAGATGTCACACACTAAAGCTCCATCTGAGACAACTACCCCCACCAATGGGATTCTTTAAGAACCAGCTTAGACCAGAGGGAACAGCAGGAACAATAATACCACACACGTTCCTGTTGGTCCAATCTGGGAGTGTTTATTCAAATGCCTTAAGTCTCTTGTCTCTCATCCATAAATTGGGAATGATAAAAGCAGCTTCCAGGATAGCTACAGAGAATAAACAGGAATGCAGGTAAAGCACCTGACATGCACAGCAGGGGGAAACAGGTGCACTGCAGAAGCACCTGTGTATGTCAGGTACTTCCTGCATATTTTATTGTAAGATTACCCATTTGGCCACCTGGCTGTGCACCTGCTCCTCCAGTGCTCCCAGCAGATTTCTCAGAGCCTCAGGGCCACCTGGACAGTGTGCTAGGAGTGCTTTATTCTCTAGAAAGAGGGATCTGGACTTGACCTCCCGCTGTCTAGGCCAGATCTGGGTTTCCAGAGGGTACAGAGCCTCCAAGGCCCATATGCCACCAGCTCACTACCTTCTTACTGCTCCCTGCCAAAGCTGGACCATCAGGGTCTCCCCTGAGTCCATGCCTGCCTCCTGGACCCCTCTGGGATGGAACCTGGATGTAAAATCCATTTTATCCTTTGCAAGATTTACAGCTAGTCCGTGCATTCAAACTGGGCCAGTGAAGGAAAGTTTAGTCAAAGGTGTCACTGACAAAGCTATAAACAGCCACCACACTGGGCTTTCAGGCACAACAGAAGGGAGACCTCAGCAGAGCTCAGGAAGTCTGCGGCAGCAGGATGGGAGTGTCCACTTGGTTGACTTTGGGATCTACCTGGGGATTGCTGGAGCACGCATCTCAGTGTGGCGAGGTGGGCCAGGGAAGGGAGCTCTGAAGTCTAGCTGGTCCCTCGTCTCTTTGTCTCTGCCACTGTTGCCCTGCTCTGCGCCCCAGGCACCATGAACCGAGCAGCTTTGCTCTACGGTGTTCCTGCCTCAGAACTAGCTGGCCACAGACCAAGTGTCCTTAAAGCCTGAGCCAACTTAAACATTGCCTCTTTTAAGTTCTAGGTGGTGTCTGACACTGTGTCCCAGCACTGGGAAGCTGAACTCTACAGAATGAGAGGGTTCGGCTGGGCTGTGGCACCTCATGGAGGGACAAGGCAGGGCAGGGCAACCTTACTGAAGAAAGCACTGCTCTAGTAAGCCATTCTGAGCTGGCCTCATCAAGCTTCATGTGGGGACAATGGCAGCTCTTTGCCCTCAGCAGCCATGTGCATTTCCTGCCTCTTGGTTAAGACCTGTGTGAGGACACAGCATGGGACTCTTGTTGGAAACCCCTTGCTTGGGAACCACGCACATTCTGAAATGTGGAGTTGCTCTTGATGTACTGGGACTGTGAGCCAGAGGTTTATTCTCCTTGGAAACAGTTCAAAAATACTTTTCAGGCTCTCCCTTGAGAATTCAAGTTCTGTTTTCCCAACCTCTAGGGCTCAGGCCCTGCACCTTTGTCCAATTCTTGCAGCCCCTTTGCCCTGGAAGGTGTTTTTACTCCCAGGATCTCTCTCATCCATCCACCTGGAGTTGACTCCTTGTTCTCTGTGTTTTAGACTCTGGAAGGTGTAGTGACCCACACTTCTTAGATAGCCCACCCAATTCAGGTGACAATATCAGGGGTCCTGACAGAAAACTCAAACTGGAAAATTGCATGATTTGTCTACAAGATTCATTTACACAGGGCCAAGCTGTTATGAACAGCTGGGTCTAGGGATCAAGCACTGGTGTTCCATACTGGCTGCTGGTCTGAAACTTACACTTGAGTCGGCCTTCTACTCTTCTCCTCCAGTCTCTCATTCCTATTTCTGACCCTCGTTCTCCAGAAAAACTACTTACATGTCAGTTTTCATCTTAAGACCTGCTGCCCAGGTCACCAGCTACTAAACAAAAGATGTGATGAGTGTGATTCCAGAACTTCCCAAAGATTTAGTCATTCCAGAGCCAGTTGGTATCTTCTAACACACACACACACACACACACACACACACACACACACAAAGCCTGTCTTCTTCTCCCTGTATGCACTTGGGACCATCTAGGATGCCTCTCCATTCCCTCACTCATCTGTGTGTCTTCCCTTCAGCACTTGGGTCCATCCTTCTAACCAAGCCCCTGGATCCCTATGTACCTGCTTTCCTCTTCCTGAAATGTGAAACACTGCTCTGTATTGGAAGCAGCAGAAGCAGTTAATTGTGGTACTAGAGATGAGGCCGGAGATGAAAAATCCAGAGAAAGTAGAATGTAACTGGTCCTCCAAATCTATAGCTTCCACACCCATAGATTAAAACAACCACAGATCAAAAGTATCTGGGAAAAAAAAAACATATCTTTATGGAACATGTACAGACCAGACAAGAATCTTGGAAGGAATTTCTAAATTGGAAGATCATAGTAATTCAGTTATTTTAGATTCTTTCCTTGCCAAATTTCCACCTCTTTATATAACCTCTCCATGTGTTTGGCTGGTTTCCATCTGAGAGTTTGCTTATAGATCTCTGTTTATATGCTAAAAATGTTCCTCTCTTAGTTGAACTAACACAAGGAAGGGTTTTAAAATTTTGATTTGCCAAGAATTCTGTAGAAAATCAAAGTATAATAAAGACTTGCAGAACAGACACCCTGGCTTGTTCGGCAGTCTGTTAGGCATGGAGTTCCTTACTTCCTACCCTAAGCAGTAGAAGGGCCTTTATCTACCCCCTTTCAGTTTTCTGCCCTTTGGCAATGATCTGCCTTCTGTCTCCTGAAGATACAGGCTCAGCAGTTCTAATTGGGCCATACAGGGTGCCCTCACCCAGATCCACCATGAGAACCAGAGGCAGAGAACAAAGAAACTCGGCCTGGAAATACTCAATAACACATTTCACAAGGGGTTATGGGTACAGTGCATGACACAAGACAAGAAGGCCAAACCACAAACACAAAATCCTATACAATCATTCCAAACAAACATGACACAAGGGGGAAGCTACACCCGGGGTTGGATAAACAATATATCCAAGGCAAGAGACTGAGGATATACACAGAGAAAGAGAAAGCTTGAGAATGAACAACCAGTCTGGAGTATGATAACTCATGGTATGAATGTTAGTCCCCAGCGGCAAATGTCCCTTCCACATAATGTGCTGAAAAGGCTCTGGTTCTCTGAGACCTTCCACAATTAGCAGGAGCAGGAGTCTTATCCATGGACTGTTGATTACAAGCGAGGCACTATGCGTGACACTTAAGTCAGATGCTTTGTTTCATGTTCCCCAGTCTTAAGGTGGAGGCTATTTTCCTTAAGAGTCAAAGGAGAAAAGCAGAACACGAAGAAGTCAAGTTACTTGCTAAAAACTCACCTTAAATGTGAGTTCGCAGGTTTCTAAAGCTCCTATAATTTTTATTAGTCTATTCTATTCTCTGGGCATATTTGGTTTCTCTCTTTCTCCTATAGAGCTGTTTATGTCACAGTTTGGCTCAAGCTGTGCATGAGACATGTGGCATCTCACAAACATTAGTTCATGGAATCAAAGAAGATAGGACCAGATGAGTGAAGAGTTAGTCAATGATGTAACCTCTATGGGGTTTGGGCCTGGGTATAAATGGAAAATACGTATCATTCCCATCAATTTTGACAAGTTATAAGTTAACAGACTGTTGAATTAAATATTTTATCCATCTTCCTTGACAAACAGATGTTCATAATAACCTAAAAAGCCAAGTTAGAATTGAGAGTTTGTGGGGTTTTTTAGGTTTCTACTGGATGAGGCATTGAGGAGCCCCTCACCCACAACCTCCCGCTTGACACTGTTCTCCCCCACCTAGGCCGTATCCTTCCTCACAAAGGGCCTTGAACATCTGTATATTTCCAGACTCTTCCCATATCCTGTGAGCACAGCTATACTTCGGCTAATTTGCAAGTCTAGAGTTGTACATCCTAGAGGAGCAAGCAAGGTAAAACCCTGCTTGGGTCTTAGAAGCCGAACATGATTGTTGAAGGCAAAATTTTTAAACATGATCTAGAAGGGTATAGGTTTCAGTTAAGTATATCCCTTTGTCCAGCCGTTTCCTTGCTAAGGATGACCCAAGTGGGCCCCTCTAAACTATTTGAGCCAGGACAGAAGTCCTCTTGTCCCAGTCTAAGACCAATGCTGGCTGGATCATCTAATATACATAATGCAATGAGATGAATGAGCTCTGTGAAAACCCAGCCAGTGTCTACACAAAGGAGTCCAAACCAGTAAGTTAATTAGCTTGTTACAAAATCCAAAAGACTCTCTGACTCTCTCTATGTCTCTTTCTGATTCTCTCTCTCTCTCTCTCTCTCTCTCTCTCTCTCTCTCTCTTTCTCTCTGTCCATCACAATGGGACCCTATTTGGATCTGTAAATCAGAAAGAGATGTCAGCCCCCTGGGAGAGAGATGTGTCTCAGGCCAAAAAGACATAGTTTAAAAATCTAGTTCCCATCAGTTCAATGCACAAAGCTAGAGCCCTCACTCATTTCTGAATAAACCAACAGAACTGGGCTATCATCAGGTGATACCAGAAAGATCAATGACAACAGATAATGAAAAACAGGAAGTGTAATTCCAGGCGTCTCTTTTCCTTCTGGTGGAGCTGAAGCTGCTAATCAACCTCTGCCCTGGCCAGATGTGTTGTAAGACCACACTGAGTCTCATTGCATTGTGAAGGGCAGCCGTGATTCTAATAAGAACAGACAAGGGAAGAGAGCAGGGGTGAAGGGCTCCCTGCTTGCCAAGCTCATCCCCACCCAGAATCAGTTTAAAATAAAAGAGAACAACTCTGCTACCTACACTAAGTACTACACAGGGAAAACTGCCAGGGAAGCATCAAGATGTTGTGGAAGGGAGAGGGGCAGGGGGAGAGGAATTAAAAGCATGAAGGTGTGTTATACATGGACCAGCCACCATGACAAACTAATCAGTATGTACTGCAAACATGTACTAATAAAGAATTGGGAAGGGGAAAGTTCTGCTAGAGGTCAAATCATTGACGGGCTCCAAGAAGCAAGAGGAGGGCCTTGCTGGACTATGCCTTCCACTGTTCAGGTTTTATGGGTCCAGATATGGCAAGGGTTTCTGTCATATGACTTCTCTCCCTGAAATACATACTTATTTCCTAAAATAAAATGAGTATTACCATTATACTTAATGTACATTTACAACTGGATGTTTATTTAGGATGTCTGTGTTTTCTACAAGGGTTTTGCTCTTGCTTTTGGTTTTTTAACTTTTATTAATACACATTTGTAGTACGTAATAATCACATTCACTGTAGCAAACTGGTACATGTACATAAGACATTCCAATTTCTTTTTATTTTCCCTTCCCCTGTTTTATTTTTCCAGCATCAAATTTACTTCTTTATGAGACCTTATATAGTTAATTGTCAAAGAATCAGATGGGAAAACAGACTAATAGACCAAAGAATATGTAAAAGATATAAAACAATTATACTATCAAGACACACTTTTAGATATAGTGTCCATATTGTATTACAATACTTTTCTCTCTTATATAATATATATGTGTGTGTGTGTGTGTGTATATATATATATATATATAGTTATATAAGTGAAACTATGTGATAGTTACGCTTATGCATCTGAGCTATTTCACTTAACATCAGGATTCAAGGTACATTCATTTTCCTACAAATGTAGTAAAAGTTTATTTTTCATTATGGCAGAGTAGTATGTATTCTGTTGTATATAAATACCACATTGTCTTTTCCTTTATGGTGCAAAGTAAAACAAAATTTCATAACAAATAATAGGAGAATAACAATAGTTATTACATTACATATTGTTATCTTTAAGTAGTTGATCAGAGTACAAGATATTCTCCAATGGATGTTAGCATGAAGAGGGTTTTCAAGGGGGCCTGGCCCTAGCTCAGTTCTTTAAGTGGCTGCTTCCACAAAGCTGTCAGCCTCAG
>NDGN011488344.1:0-16395 GCA_002564285.1 Tympanoctomys barrerae | reverse complement strand
TGGGTCTGTAGCCTGGGCCCAAGCAGGACAGGGATTTGGGAACAGAGCATACATGAGCTATAGACTCCAAGTCTAGTCTGGGTTGGGAAAGCCAGAGTAAAATGAGGTGGCAGAGCTAAACAAACCCCATACAACTGCCATGTGCATTTCTTTAGATACAAGTGTTGATTTCTAATGGTAGTTTTAATCTAACAAAACAGATTTTAATCTTTTTACTCAGATATCCTTTTATACCATTTTAATACATATGGCATTGATCTCTGGAAACAGAAGATCTCCATAGTCATTCAAGAAATGTTTCTTTGGGAGCCTAGTAAGTGTTTCAAGATGTCTCTGCAAGGATCTGGGGATGTAGGAGTGAGCATGGAAACTTCTCTGACCTCAGTCTTCAATGTCTAAGTGCTCTTGTGGAAATGACACAATGTATCTTTAAGATACATTTATATAAACAATCTATTTTCAAATCATGAAAATTATATCCTCTCTTTAGCTTCAGTCTCCTCAAGTATAAGCTGAGGGCACTGACATGGGTATATCCCCAAGCCACTCAGCTCCTGCATCTTGTCACTTAGCCAATGGTGTAATGGACAATGTCTTTCTTTAGTCATATTTTCTTAGTATTAAAAAATCCAAGTCCATCTCAGAGTAGCATTCTTGACATTTTTCCATATATAGAATATAAATCAAAAGGTTAAAGGTATAAATCAACTCTAGAGGTAATCAAAAGGCATAGTTATGGAACCAACATGTCACACACGCTTCCAGCGGTCTCCTCTGCAAGGCATACAGGAAACCTGACTCCATTCCATGTGGACTTGATGTAAATCAGTACTTCGAGGAAATCACATAGTGACAGCACTATGGTTAAAGGTGAAAATCCACTTCTTATTACTCTTGGGTTGGAGATTGAGAGGGAGTCCAAATACTTACTCTGAAGTATTTGGCCCCTTTCCAGAATAAGAAAAACATCTCATCAGTTCATAGTCCAGACTAGTGATATTTGGAAGCTTAGGTAGGAAAGGGAGAGGAAATGAACATTAGTGTCCCACCTGTCAACACTTGAAAATGACTTACATATAGAATCCCACGCTTACCACAAGCCTACCTCATAGACAATGTTATTTTCCATTTTAAAATGAAGAATCTAAGTATGTGAGGGGAAAAGAAAATGGTACAGGAGTAAATAGAAAGTGGCAGAGTTAGAAGGTGTTTGAGGCTACAGCTATACAAAAACGGTTTCTCCTCTTTTTGGTGGGGTTGCTCTAACATTTTAAAAGCAGTTTTCAAACCCAACATTTAATTATGCATTCAGAATTTTGATGGTTAGTTCTTCGCCCTTAGCCTCACAGACATTCATATCAGCATATAGAAATGCTTTTGATGGACAAGAATTTCTTTAAAATCGTTATCAGATAACTCCAAGATGTGTGTTACCATTGATATCTGTTGATTGCCTTTTCCCATGAGAGGTATGATTTTTCTGATTTTTGAATGATTTTGAATTATGCCCTGGATGCTTTGAACATAGTGTTTTGAAGCTGTGAGTCTTGCTAAATCATGAGGAAAATGTTGACGTTTTCACTTTAACAGCTATCAGTTTGCATCAGTTCTCCTGGTTAGCTTCGGTGTCAGTTCTGTTTGTGCACAGCCCTCTGGCATGCACACTGCAATTTGTGGATTATGTAAATGCCCCAGCCAATGCCCAGTTGTATCTCCATGCTCACATACCGCTCTTCTTAAACAGCATGCCTGAGCCCACCTAACTTCACAAAATCACATGATGGAAGATTGATTTGCTTTGGGATCAGACCAGTGCTCAGCCGAATAAATGGGAAAACAATTGACGTGGTCCCTGCATGTTCATGAAGAATGAGTGACTGAGGATTCAGAAACTAAATTTTATGTGCATTAGGTATCAATTGAAGCACTGAATAGCAACTTGACATTGGGTAAATTAGTCCCACTCTAAGTTTCTGTTTTGTCTCCTGTTAAAGTAAGTAATAGATTGCTAGGCATTTGTGAGAATTAAATAAGCCTATACAAATTGAACACTGAAATAGAAATATGCAAACCCCAGAGTTCAGTGCCTGGCAAATAAGCATCATTCAGTGGGCCCAGAGAGATAGCTCAGCAGACTAAGCACTTGCTTAGGCAAGCACAGGGACCAGGGTTTGACCCGCAGCACCATATGCCATGCCAGCCCGCAGGCATGCTGAGCTGGCCACTGAGACTGGGTGTGGTGGCACACACTTGTAATCCGAGTGCTGGGGAGGCTGAAAACAGGAGGATTGCTACAAGTCTGAGTTGTATAGTGAGACCCTGTACTACAAACATTTTTAAAAAATCACTTAATGTATTATTCCTATTATGATCTAATTTGAAAAACATGTACTTCAATAATTTAAAAAACTGTTACAAATCAAAAACAACAGTGATGCTTTAAGTGCACAGGATATTTGTGCTATGCTTTGTTGTGTAGCTATATTTGCCTTTGTGAAAGAGGCGAATGGGGTTATAATGGACTAATTTCTTTGATGACAGTCTCAAACTGATAGCCTCTTGGATATTATGAGCTCACATACATGGTTGCCTCTACATTTACTTATCTTGATCACTCTTAATATCTGTAGAAATCCTCCAGGTGTAGGACCTCCGCATTGGCTATACCCTCATTCTCAAAATCTTCTCATGGCTGCTACCTCATTATTTGGTCTCAGAGCAAACGTGATCTCCCTACAAAGCCTGCTTGATGCTCCATCTCAGGTTGTGGCACACCTCTTCACACAAGTGTCTATCCTATTACCCTCATTAATTTTATTCACAGTATTTATTACTATTTGAAATTACTTTGTTTGTCTAATTATTTAATTTATTCTTTATTGCCTATTTTCACCCAGTGAGATGTTTATTCTTTATTGCCTATTGCCTATTTTCATCCAGTAGAAGTAAAGACTTCTCTTTACTTCTACTGTGGTAACCCCTGAGCTTAGCACAGCATCTGGCCCCAAATATGCTGTTACATAGTTGATGCCTATATTTTCTTAAACCGTTTTATCCCTTTTGTAGAAGAAAATCCATAATTATTATTTGTTTACTTAATTGGATTTTTTTCACTTTCTGGTCTCTCAAACATTCAATAACTCATCAACCTGCCTGAATAAATTTTAAATCTGGATTGATTTCCACTTTTAAAATCTTGATTTAGTATTTTAAACATAGGAGAATCCAATGAAAATAGGAAGCCATTAAGTTTATAATTTTATAGCGTCCAACATATGCATATGGTCTAGCTATGTGGGATGTCTGGGCAGGGCATTAAATTATGTAACAATAACAGAAGACTAAACGCCAATCAGGAAGGTCTGTGAGGAGTCTGGGAGAGGCAACGCTCTTGCTCTCTTAAGGCTCTGTAGATTCCTGTCAAGAAGCTGCAGCCAGACATGACCACATTTACAAAGTATAAACTCTGTGATGATTCGGTTCAATGTCATTCAGTAATGTGGCTGAAAATGGAAGTTTGGTTTCCAGCCAAGAGAGGTTCTCCAGCACTGGCTATAATGGATGTTATATTTCAAAGCCTGTGATTCCCCCTTCATTCAGCAGGATTTGTTCAGGACAAGTCTGGCTGATTTATCCTGCTTGCTACTGAGCTCTTCCCTCAGCAAGGCAGTTGTTCCCAACCTGAGAGCTGAGTCATTAACAGAAGGATCTGGAGGACATTCAGAGCTTGGAAGACCAACTTAACAGAAGATTGGGGTCGCAAGTCATGGAATTGTGAAGATTAATCCAAATCACTTTGATTTTCAAAAACTATAATATGCCATTTTAAGAATCATTTTAAATTTTATAGTTAATTTGTTCACTATAATCATGCAAATAATATAGTTCCAGAGATTAGAAAATCTGTTTAAGAGGACTTCTGGGGAGATGACAGAGTGGTAAACAGCAGAACAATCAGTGCACCTGCAATTGGGAAATCAGATGCTAGAATAGAACAACTTGAGGGAAAGAAAGAGGGAGGGAGGTAGATTCCCAGGACTGAAGAAGGAGCTAAAGGGAGAACTGGAGCCCACAGGGAAAGTGGAGAAACAGGCCTCAACTCAGAAAAAGGAAGTGCAGAAGGGTACTTTCTCTCTGATTCCTGGCTCATGGTGTCAGAGAGGAGCCTTGAATCTAGAAAGATTCAACAAGGGCAGGTGACTCCAGAGGCCTCCAGAGAAGCCAGTGGAACACACTGGTGAAACAGAGCATGGGGTGCTGTGAACTACAAATGCTGACGAGTGACTCCAGTCCAAGAGTGCCCTGGAAAGGGTGCTTGGCCAGATGTCATTTTAGGGAGGGACTACCTGAGCCCAGGATTTGGAGCAGGTGTGAGTTGACTTCCTCTCAGGGCTCCCAGTGACTGGGTGAGGCACATCCACAGGAGACGTCCAGGATCAGGGAGCCAATGTCAGTCTGGCAAGAGACGCAGATTATTTCAGGTTGAATAGCTTAAGCCCCAATTCCACAACCAGAGGCTGGGCTGGGTCTGAACTCCTGTGGAGCTGAAAGCACCAGAATCATCTCTCACTCCCATTCCTACTTCAGGCTTGTGATCATACTGCATGGGTCTAGGCTCTGTGAGCCCTCTTTGTCTACCAGTTACAGTGGAGATATGTCCTGGATTGAACACTACCACAAAACTATAGGTCCCAGAAGAAAACCACAGGCTTGAAATCACAGAAAAATCTCTTTTTCTTTGTGTGTGTGTGTGTGTGTGTGTGTGTGTGTGTGTGTGTTTTCCTCTTGATTTTTTGGGGGAGGATACCGGGAATCAGACTTATGACCTTGTTCTTGCTGGGCAGGCACTTGTGCTGTTGAGCTATCTCCCTAACTCTTTTTGATTATTTTTCCTTGAATATGAACATTATTTTTTTAATTTATTTGTTTATTTACTTTTAACATTGTTTTTAGTTGTTTTGGGTTTTTTTTCTTCTTTATTTCCCTCCTATCTTAGCCAGTTTCCCAAAACTTGGGTAATCTTCCTTTATCCTTCAAGCTTGTTCTTAAT
Organism: Tympanoctomys barrerae; assembly: GCA_002564285.1. Classification (NCBI taxonomy): domain Eukaryota; kingdom Metazoa; phylum Chordata; class Mammalia; order Rodentia; family Octodontidae; genus Tympanoctomys; species Tympanoctomys barrerae. The sequence goes on along the minus strand of NDGN011488344.1, from coordinate 11,345 downwards.
TTCTTTCTCTTTTTTTATTTCTTTGTTTTTGTCTTCTTATACCTTTTCACTTCCTCCCTGGAGGGTAAACTCATTTTATTGAGGGAAGATGTACTGAATACAATTTTCTGATTTGTTTTAGATTGTGTTATATCTACAACACCTATGGTTAAAGGTGGATAATTAACAACCATCACAATGTATCATTTTTTCAGCCTGTGCTTTATTCTATTGTTATTACTGATTATACTAGTTCTTTGAAACATTGAATAAGATAGATAAACCCTTAACCAAACTTATCAAAAGAAAACAGGAAGATTCAAATTCATGCATTTGGGGATAAAAAGAGTGACATAGCAACAAATCCTACAGAAATGCAGAAGATCGTCAATATTTAGTTTGTTACTCTGTACTCTAATAAAATGGAAAAGACAGAGGAAATGCACAGATTTCTAGACATGAGTTACCAATGCTGACTAAAAAAGATATTAAAAAATCTCTAAGTAACCTAATATCAGTTGATAAAATTGAAGAAATAATTAAACAATTACCAACCAAGAAAAGCCTATGTCCTGACAGATTCTCTGCTGAATGCTACAAAAAATAAACAAGATGTAAAGCCAGTACTCTTCAAACTCTTGAATGAAACTATAAAGGAAGCAGTGCTGCCAAACTAATTCCTAAAACCAAGCATTATCCTGACACCAAAACCAGAGAAAGTTGCAGCCAAAACAGAGAACTATAGGCCAGTACCCTTAATGAACATAGATGCAGAAATCCTCAATAAGATACTAGCAAAAAGGAATGGAACATGTCATTAAAAAGTTTATATACTGTGACCAAGTAGGATTTACCCCGGTGATGCAGAGGTGGTTCAACATTTGCAAACTAATAAATGTAGTACACCACACTATTAGACACAAGGACAAAAACCACATGATCATCTCAATAGATGCAGGAAAAGTATTTGACACAGTCTAACACTCATCCATGATAAAAACTCAACAGGAAATTGGAATGTAAGGTCTTTATCTCAGCCTGATTAGTGCCTGCCTGGCAAGTGCAAGGGCCTGAGTTCAATCTCCAGTACCAAAAACACAAAATCAAAAATCAATCTGATTAAAGCCATCTATGACAAACCAATAGCCAGCATCATACTGAATGGCCAAAACCTCAAATCTTTCACTCTAAAATCAGGAATGAGATAAAAATGTCAACTATCACCACTTCTATTCAATATAGCTCTGGAAACATTATCCAGAGCAGTTAGACAAGAGAAATAGATAAAAGAATGAGGTTAGGAATGGAAGAATTTAAATTATTGTTATTTTCAGATGTTGTAATGCACTACATAGAAAACCCTAAAAATTCCACCTAAACATACATTGATTTAATAAATAAATTCAGTCATGTAGCAGGATAGAAAACAACACTCAAAAATTAACAACATCCCTATACATATAAAACAAACTCAGAGAAAAATCAGGGAAGCAACACTTTTCACAATAGCATCAAGAAAAATGAAATACTCAGGAATAAATCTAATGAAGAAAGTAAAGGACCTTCACACTGAAAACTATAGTGCTCTGGAAAACAGTTTAAGAAGATATCACAAGGAAAGATATCCCTTGTTCTTGAATTGTTGGAACCAATAGAGTGAAAATAGCCAAACTTCCAAAACCATCATACAGATTTAATGAAATATCAACCAAAATGTCAATAACATACCTCACAGAACTACCATAAACAATCCTAAAATTCACTGGGAACCAGAAGAAACCTAAAATAGCAAAAGCAATACTGGGCAGCAAAGGCAAGGGAGGAGGGACATCACAGTCTGGGATTTGAAACTACACTACACAGCTACCCTGGTAAAAATAGCATGGTACTAGAAAAAAACGGAGCTGATGGGCAATGGAATCAAACAGATGATTCAGGAACAATTCTAAACACACACATCCACCTTATCTTTGACAAAAGATCCAAATGCCTTCACTGGAAGAAGGATAACCCATTTTGTGAACTGTACCAGGAAAACTGGTTTTCCATGTATTAATATTAAACCTAGATCAATATCTCTCACCATACACTAAACTAAAATTGAAATGGATAAAAGATCTAAATATTAAAACAGAAACATTTAATATTCTGGAAGATAGGTAAAATTCATGATGACATAAGTGTAGACAAAGACTATATGAATAAAGCCCAAGTTGCATAATATTGCAAAGTATCAACAATTGGGATCTCAACAGATTAAAAAGCTTTTTCACATCAAAGGAAACTACCAACAGAGTGAATAGATAACCCACAGAGTGTGAAAAACTTTTTACCAGCTATTTCTCAGACCAAGGACTACTATCTAGGATACATAATGAACTAAATGAATCAGACCTCCCCAAAACATTTAAAGATTTAATCCAAAACTAGATATTTGAAAGGAATATATACTTCTCAGATGACAAAATATTAACGGTTAATAAATAAATAAATAAATAAATCCAACATTACTGTTCCTTCGAGAGATACAAATTAAAACAACATTGAGATTCCATCTCATTTCAAAAAGAATGACAGTCATCAAGGGATCAACCAGTAACAAATGCCGGTGGGGCTACGAGGAAGAATGAAGCCTTCTCCACTGTTGGTGGGGGGTGTGAGTTGGTACAACCAATTTGAAAATCAGTATAGTACAGAGTTTCTCCACAGATTCCATTTGATCCACATATTTTCCTTCTAGGTTTCTTCTCAAAAGAGTTAAACCACAGAGACACAAGCATACCTATATTTATAGTGACACAATTTGTAATAGCTAATTTTTTTGAAAAAAGCCAGATCCCCAACAGCTGATAAATGGATAAAGAAGATGTAAGGTTGTTTTTTTTTTTACACAATGGAGTACTACTCAGCCATAAACAAAGATAAACAAGACATTTTTAGGTAAATGGATGAACCTTGAGACCATACTTTTAAGTGGCATAAATATGACACACATTTAAAATATCTTGTTGTTTTTCTTGTGCGAGAAACAGAAAGTGTAAATAAGGACCCAAATTGATGATTGCTATCAGAAACTAAGAAGAAACTGTTTAGATGAGAAAGAGAACAAGGGAGAGAGGAAAGACAAGGGAATGAAGGGAGAGGAAGAAAAGCAAATAGAACAGAAAATGGAAACAACTTTGTAAATAAGGAGGAGAAGAAGGGTTGAAGTGAGAGGAAGGAGTAGGGAATCAAATAAGAAGAAAGACGTGCACATGGAAATTTCCTATGATGACTGATTATTCATCACTTATATAAAAAGTGTACCAATAAAATTAATTTTAAAAAGAAGAAAATAGGTTTAAAAAGGTATCCTACTCAATTCCACAAACCCACATTTCCAAGAGGTAGCCACCTGTGTAAGTTTCCTTGGCATTTTCTAAAGGCTTCTAGGTATATGTAAATAGTGGTAACACAATTTACGAGCTCTTTGGTTTGCAAACAATTTGTTTTGTGAACAGAAGCATTTAGCAAATTTTATTTTTAGTTTCAAACTCTGCACTGGGCAGTAAAAAGTATTGCCGCCATCTTTCCCACAGAACCACAGCCATAGCCGAGTTTTCCAAAACTGTGGAAGTCTGAAATTATGGGAAGTTTGAAAACCTAGGTAGCCTTGTACCTATCTATGCTCATGTATAGATAAAGAGACAGATACATGGATAATAAGGAGATCTATCAAAATATACGATTCCTCAGATGATGTGGTGTGGCAGATTGCATTGGTACACCCAGTTCTTCACTGTTCTCCAGAATGTTGTGGTCTTTCCCGCCATGGGTATTTGACCCGCCCCATTACTTCATATTGGGCTCAATTGTGCCACATGCTTATACTAATGGGATACTAGCAGATTAAAAAGAGCAAAAGTTTAAAGTGGGGCTAGGTATATTCTGGGACTGCTTTCCTGCATTTCTGCCACCATCTTAATTATTTGTCTGGTCTAGTCTGCTTGGAGATGTGAGGATCGTGGAGCAGAACCGTCTTTTCACTGTCTCCCCAGCCCAGTCTAGCCTTTATCAGCAAATACCCTAACAATTCTTAGACAGGTGAGTGGATCCAACAAAGATCAGAAAAGGCTTTTAGCTTCCCACTCTCCATCTGACCCCAGACGCTTGGGGAATGAACACTTGGAGGGAATCAAAGAAGAAAGACGTACACATAGAAATTTCCTATGATGACTGAGTATTCATCACCTATATAAAAAGTATACCAATAAAATTAATTTAATTGACTTAAGTGGTTAATAGCTAAGCAATCTCACTGCCAGTAGGTAACTGGTATGTCTTGAAACTCCATATTGGCATATAAAGACTTATCTAGGCTGGGGAGATGGCTCAGTGGAATAAGCGCTTCCCTGGCAAGCACAAGGGCCTGAGTGCAATCCCCAGTTTTGAAAAAAGCAAAGAAAAAAAGAGACATCTCTTTTGCTTTACCTACAAAATATTCCATTGTATGCAAATACCATAGTTTATTCAATTAATCCTTTGCTGAGTACTTACAACACTATCATGAGCAAATACACATAGATAGATTTGTGTATTTGGCATATTGATAACAAGGGTAAATTCCAAGATAAAATTACTAAAACAAAGGACACATGTATTTCAAAGTTTGCTAGTTAGTGGCACAAAAACTTACTTCTATGTTATGTTGCTAGATTATTATTTTCTCCTTAAAAGATAAGAAATCCTTTCACTTTCTTCTGAGGTAATGAATGCATCATTTTGAAAGAATGTTGTAAGAATGATTTTTATTAACTTTAGCTTATAATATTTTCCTTCAGATTTTATAGAACATTGACTATTGCTATTATTATTTGTTCTAATATCAAAGACTTTTATTTATTTTTAAATACAGGAAGTCGTATCCTCAAAGTTAGTCATTATTTGCTCAGCAGATCGGGCATAACGAGCCAGGAGCCCATAGGTCTTTACCCCTTAGCGTGGTGTCTCTCCTCCTAAGGTCATTGTCATCTATTTAATGCTAGGTAACGGGAAGAATGAGAAATTCAGAGTTTTCCAGAATTCAATTTTAATTAGCGTTTTGCATTTAATACGCTTTGTAAATTTAGACATGTTCTATAAGTCCATGAAACCGCTTCCTCCTCCATTCCAGAAAATGATGGTGTGACATTCACCAGTTTGTGAAACCTCTCTCCTTACATCCGTTGTCAGCGGTGAACAAACCAGAACGCGAGGCAGTCACTTGGACACCTCACACTCAGGAAGTGAGGAAGGATAGTGAAGGCGAAAGCGCACTGCAAACTCAGATTTGAATGGTCAGCATGGCTCTTCCGGCCTGCGTGGTCTTGGGTGTGGCCAGTTAATCTCTCTGCATTTTATTTTCTCCATCACAGACGGGAATTCACAGCCAGGCCCTGTGCCTGACGTAGCCTGGCACACGCTAGGCTCATAGTGGGATTTAGCGCCGTGTGTGTGTGTGTGTGTGTGTGTGTGTGTGTGTGACTGATGAACATGAGTGGAGTCATTTTATCTCACTATTCTCTCCTGCTGTAGTTTTAAAAATTTAGAGACCAGGCTCCATATTTTTATGCCTGTAACAATGGCCTCCAATTTAAAATTAATGTCTTATGATTACTGTACCAGGCACAGGGTCATTGCGATGTCCTATGCAGGTAAGAACTTGGTATTGTGGCTGTGCACCCAGACCCTCTCAGTCTCAGTTCACGGACCATGTAAAGGAAGAGCCCCTGAAGGAGGACCGGGACTCCTACTTACTATCTGTGACACGTTCTTTCCACTCCTGCCATTTCATTGCCATCAGTTAACAAATGAATAGGTGATAGAAAATGGGCTAAAATTCAGAAGTGTAAAGGCAAGGGGCAGCCAGATAGCCCAGCGGATTAAAGTGCCTGCTTAGGCAGAGCGCAGCAGCTGGGGTTCAATCCCTGGCCTGCCACGCCATCCTGCCCCAGGGCATGTTGAGAGAGCAACTGAGACAGGGTGTGATGACGCCACCCTAATCCCAGTGGTTGGGAGGCTGAACATAGGAGGATCACTACAAGTCCGATCTGTGAAGTGAGACCCTATAGACCCTGGACTAAATACATTTAAAAAAAAATTAAAAGAAAAAGAAATGTAAAGCCCTTGAGCATCTTGCTGTATCGCCAGACAAAGAAGTACAGACGTAAAACACAACTATCGAAAGCAGTCAGTCTATGGACAGTGCCAAGAAATAGTGCAGACATTATTAATGCTTTAGGAGATAACAAGAGAAATGGTTGGGAGGGTGAGGCTCACAGAAGGAGGAAATCATCATGAGACTTTACAATGAGGCTAGAAAGGGGGAAAATGGCCATCTTTTTGGCATGCAGGACAGCTGGGACAAAGAAGCAGTAGAAAAGATAGTCATGGGGCCAGGGAGATAGCTCAGTAGCATAAGCTCCTGCCTGGCAAGCATAAGGTGCTGAGTTCAATCTCCAGTACCCACCCCTCCCAAAAAAGAAAAACAATAAAAAAGATAGCCAAAGAGTGTGAAAATATATAAGTAGGCTTTTTGATTGACACATCAGGTTCACCAGGTGAAGGGAACATAGTGGTAAATAGGCTCATAATAGTTGGGTGCAGGCTAGATTATGACCTTAAAGTTGCATTGTATGTCTCTTTATTCTTACTTTTTAATTTGATGATGTGAATTCTTATAGATGATTTGCATTTAGGCCACTGAGCAGAGGAGGGAAATTTTTTCTTCATGGATGATTTGATCTGATTGTTCAGAACTAGAAGTGGTCTCTAAAGACAATTTGTCCTGATAGCTGACTATTACTAGAAACAATGGCAATAATGGTCAATTACTCAAAAATGAAGAACATTATTTTTGGCAGATGTCCTTTAAGTGAAATTGGTTCAATTTGATAACTCCAGGAAACAAGTCAATTCATTTGGTTGCTGAAATTTTTTATGCAACGTTTATGTGGCTGTGGTGGACAATTGAAAACACTGGCTTAAAGATCCCATGCTAGTGAGTATTAGCCTGGCAATATAGTATAAAACTTTTGAGATTTAACAATTAGTTTTTTGTAAGGTCTATACTGATGATTTCTTCAGACATGCCTGCCTGGTGCTGAGAAAGGGAGCCCGTGGGTCTGAGCGTGTAGTACACTCTGTGAAGGTGCCTCACTGCCAAGATTGTCCATCTCAGGAAGACCTGAGACCTTGACCACTCTGTTGGACAATACAACCTGATCCCCATCACACCGTAAGCACTTGTTACACCATTAGTTGCTGCATTTTTGTTTTGCTTTGGTTGCATAAAATTTGTCACCTTCAAATATAATATACAATGCTATATTTTCTAAGTTTTGTTCATTATACGTAGTCTTACCTGAATACATACTATATCTACAGGAAGTTTAGTCTGATCCATGTATGTCTGTCCAACATGGGTGCAGAGCAGTGGCTCTTCCAGGATATAGAGGACTATTACTTGGCTAAGAGATCACAGCGTTAAGAAGTCTGTGGCATTGGAGAAGGGGCTATCACCGCTTCTGGGATCAATTTCATATCTGGCTATGTGGCTTCATTTTTTTCCCTTACTCTAAAAATTCATAACTTTTTATAGACAAGGAAAGAAAATAATGTTGACATGATTGTGTTGCAGGGGATGGACCCAGAGTTTTGTGCATGGGAGGCAAACACTACTACTGAGAAACATAATTCTACCCCCATTTTTAAAATAATGGTTGAGTTGCAACATGTACATGGTACTAAACCAGTGCTGAGAAAATATATCTAATGATGTCATTATGTTTATAAACCTGATGTTTATAAACAAATGTTTATAAACCTTTCTACTTTGGTTTTCTAAACCAAAACTTAGAGTTTTGGTTTAGAAAAGCTGATAGAAAAAGCCATGAGAATATTCTTCTGTTTCTGGTTTACCAAAGAAATGATTCTGCCTTTTGCTGGAAGGCAGTGGAATTTGAGATTGGGATTATATATTCTGGCATTTAAAGCAACCAAGTTGGATATATCAGCTCATTTACTGAATCTCAGCTTTCACAAAGAGCTTCTTGCTCTGCACCACCCACCAGTGTTCATTAAGCTCACGCTGAGCCCACTGTTTTGCTCAGGCCCCGCAAGGGCACTATTAAATCATGTTGCAAAGTTTTTAAGCACCACTGCATTTCAAAAAGAGGTCTGGGGGAAAAAGTAAGTTAAATTAGAATTTATATAAAAAGACTTTCCAATGGTGTCTTCTGAGAACGAATGTCACATATTAACTGAGAATTACATTATATTTTGCTACTTAGTTGCTGAATTTAAATTCCAAGTGCAATTTCTAATGTCTTATGTGGCTCTCAGCATAGCCTGTGTGAAGCAGTAAAATCCCAAGCAAACCTGAAATTTCTTCTTTACTGCATTGTCACAGCCAGGGAATGGAGGGGAGGGGAGCGTGTCATCTCCTTTGACTTAAGTTTTTGGAAAACTCCTTATTTTCATCTAGGTCATGTCACTTTTTGGTAGATATATCTAGCAAGTTCTGTGCTGTGTTGAAAGCTCTGGGCCAAAAGTAAGGGGCCTCTGGCACTCTGATACTCAGCTAACAATACAAGTGGATCAATTAAGTAACTGCCTTGGTTCCTGATGTTTCTATTTGCAAACAATTCAGTTCATAAGCAAAAGCACTTGGCAGAACTTAGCTTCTGTTCTCAAACTTCACATCAGGAGACACAACCAAGGCCATTCTCCCCACATAAATACAAATATATCTATCTTCCCCTAAATCATAAAAATTCAGTTTATACACTGAGGAATGAATCATCATGCTATTTCACTAAGTCTTATATGAACACCTTTGTCTTAAAACTGCACAGATCATGCACATAGAGCTCAACAAATGTGTACAACGTGAGCATACGTGCTCACAATAACACCCAGATCTGGCAACAAGATATTGCAATGGTTTGTAGCTGTTGTACTCCAGAACTCACCACACGCCTCACTTATCACACTTACTAATTCTCTCTGCTCTTCTGTCATTTGTATTCCATGGAATCACAATAGGACATACTCTTCTGTGTTTTGTCTTCTTCTGATTTTTATTATATTTCTGGGATGTATTTTACATTGGACTTAATAATGGGTCTTCATTCTTGCTGTCATACCTGCTATTCCCCCATATGAATGCATTCCAAGGTATTTATCTTTTCAACTCTCAGTATGCGTTGAGAAAGTTTCCAGTATGGGGCAAGTGAGAATGATGTTGCTGTGAATATTCTAGTGCAGTGGTGGTGGACTCGGCACGCATGTTGCAGTAGCCATTTGTAGCAATTAAAGCTGTAAGTGGTTTACCATCACTGTAAATCTAGTGCATGGAATTGTGGTGGAAACTGAAGGCACTTTTGTTAGTTATAGATATACTGGGGAAATTTCAGATTTGAACCTGCTAGAAGTTAACTGTTTTACCAGAAGGAAAATATACAGATGCATAGAGAAGTAAAAATATATAACGATGGTAGAATCTTGTGGTAGCCATCGGTTCTTGATTTCTTCATGGGACCACAAAGTTTCCCTAGGGTCCCCATTCCTGGTGCTTTTAAAGAATGCAATATTTTTGTCTTTCTCATAGAGAAAGGGAGTAAATATTCCCATCACCACAATAAGGTACAGGAAATTTTACTCTTTAAGTTCAACATATCTCAGTGGTAAGTCAGAGCATCACTTCTTTTTTCCAAGAAATGATCCTGTTTGTATCTGCCTCTCCAGCAGGCATCCAGGGGAACAAGGGAAACCATAATGAAAATTCACACTTGCATATCACCCTCCATCTGCAAAGCTCTTCATAGATATTAGCTAATTAATCCTCCACTTCTCCCCTGCTCTCCCACCAGGAAGCAGGTGGCATCTCCGTATTATGTTGCTAATTTGCAGAAAGATAAACACAATAACAGGTTATGCCATCTCCTTACTGAGGTCCAGGAGTGTAAAGTAAATACTTGGCTGCCTGGGGCCTTTGTGAAATAAAATTACCACATATTTAAGACCTGAAAATCTAAATTGCATAAATAATGCCTCTGAAGAACTTTTGTCACATGTGACAGAAAAGATGGATTCATCACCCGGTTTGTTTACTAAACTGTCACAGTGGTTGCTCATGAATATCAATGATGTGATAGCTCCCGGGAAAGCTGTGCAAGAACCATAAGGAGCAAAAGATGACTGAATAGTTTTAAACCCAGCACACAGCAAAGGCTGTGAAGGTGATTCCTTTGAGCCTCCCCATAGAATCTGAGGAGGAAAATTTTGAAGTTATTCAGAAAAGAAAGCAAGGGTGAAATGACACAAATTTGTAAATACAGTGAAAACAAAGGCATGTCTTGTCTTTTATAAGTTTGTGCTTAGAAACAAATAGCTCTCTATATATGTTTATTAATCACTAGCCAATTTTGGTTTAAATTGCTATTTTCTAATGAGAAAAAGCCTAAGTCCATGAAAAAATGTTATTGTTTTAAATTTACAACTTATAAAAATGCAGTATTCTACTTCAATTTTGCACACAACCTACATTGCAAAACAAGGAGTCAGGAAAGCAGTCAGAACCAGAAGTGATTATTCCAGAAGAAAAAGAATCCTTCCTGAGGCGACGTTCTGCTCTGGTTCTATATTCAAGCTTGCTCTGGTTTCCCAAAAGTTTATTTATTTATTTAGCATATTGAGGACATTGAAGCCTCCTTAGGGCAATGAAGACAAGAGAAAGGGGGGAAATAGGTAGTTATTAGCTTAATATGTTTGCTCAAAGAAGAAATTAAGATACTTAATGTTAGAAGGCTTTTTTGTTGTTGTTGTTGTTTGTTTGTTTATCTAGTACTTCTGGGGAAAAGTTCCATAATAGAAACTACTAAAGAATAAAAGAGCCACTGTGCTTTGTAAATAACAGCAAGGAATCAAGTAGCCTATAAAGTACAAGATGGACAAAGAGAATAAGTTCCTGCAGTAGATTACATTGAGCTGCTAATAGAACGTGCATCTGCCACCACCCCAATTTATAGGAAAGCCCCCCAACAACACGCTGAACAGGAATAAAGGCAGTGCTCTAAGAGGACATGATGATAGATGTTGCAATTCTGGGAATGAAAAGAGAACTCAAAACTGGAATCCTAAGTGGGAGCTAATGTCAAACATTCCCAGGAAGGAATCTACATTAGTTTACAACCAAGACTTCCAACATTAATCTGCAACACAAGGTCAGCAAATGCTACGAAAAGGGATTTACGCTTAAAGAGAGTTTAAGAAGTAGCTTTTAATTCAGGGAAGGGGAAAAAAAGGCAACAGGAGGCAGAAAAGCCACCAGTGGGGCCAGGGAGATG
>NDGN011488338.1:0-11670 GCA_002564285.1 Tympanoctomys barrerae | reverse complement strand
AAAAAAAAAAAAAAAAAAAAAAATTCAATGTAGATTTTGCAACTCACAGCTTGCACAAGTTTTTACTGGAAGGAAATTCACAAAACACACAGTTAAATTCTACAATTCATAGTATTTATGTGCTCACTATGTTCTAACACCACCATGTCTATCTTGTTTCAAAACATTGTTTATCCACCCAGTGAGATGACTACCCAAATGAATTAATTTCTCCTTGTTTCCTCTCCACTGGCAACTAACAGATTGCTGTGTATCTCTATATTTTCCTTGTTCTGGGTCATAAGGGTCTAGAGATGAATGATACCTCATAGTAAGTATCTATTACATTTTGTACATTCACTCACTGTTGATGGACATTCGTTTATTCCCCACTTTTTGACTACTGGGAATAATATTTTACGAGCATCAGCGTGCATGTTTGAGAGTGAAAGTATGTTCCATTTACTTTTACAGGTATACTTAAGAGTTGCAATTTACTGAGTGATCTGGTCATTGTCTCAGTAGCATTGTGAGGCAAGGCAAAGCTCTTATCCACAGTAGATGTACCAGTCTAAAGGCCACTAGCAATGCATCAGCGCGCCCTTCTCCTCATCCTGCAACACACATTTTTTAAAAAACTTGAAGATTATTACAGCCAACCAAGGGAGATATGAAACATATATCATCTTGGTTTGGAGATGAGTTTCCTTAGTGGCCACTGATGCTGCACATTACTTCACATGTTTGTCATTTATATTTTTCTTAGCCATTTGAACATGAATGGTGTTATTTTTTCTATAAGTATTTGGTAGAAATCACCACTGAAGCCATTAGCTCACAATCGTTTTTTTGTTATGAAGCTTTTAATTACTCATTAAATCTCTTATTAAAAATCTGCTTTTTTATCTTTTTTATCATTCAGGCTTACTAATTTGTGTTTTTCAAGAAATTTGTCCATTTTACCTAAGTTACCAAATTTGTTGGTATACAATTGCTTTATTATTTTCTTATAACCTTTTAATTCTATAAGGTTGACAGCAAAATTTCCACTTTTATTTCTGATTTTAATTTTTGCACCTTTTGTCTTCACTTTAGTCTAGTTTAAAATTGCTGGGATTTGCTGAACTTTTCAAAGAGCCAACTTTTTATTTTGTTCACTCTCATTCTTGCTCTTCTATTTTCTATATTATTTATTTCTCTTGTAAACTTTATCATATTCTTCTCCCTACTGGCTCTGTATTTATAGTAGTTTGTTCTTATTCTTCTATTCCATGAATCCATAAAGATAAGTTATTGCTTGGAGATCTTTCAGTTTTATTGTAGGTACTTACTGCTATCAATTTTTGACTGAGCACTGCTCTCCCTGAACTCCCTAAAATTTTGTGTACTACATTTTTATTTTCATTTGTCTCAAAGTTTCCCTGGTTTCCTAAAGATTCATTATTTAACCAGTTGTTTTACTGAGGGTGGTATTTAATTTCCACATATTGGTATAGATTCTGTTTTTTTCTTTTCCTGAATGCTAGCTTATTGCCCTGCTTCAAGAAAATTTGTAACCCCAATCTCTTCAAATTTATTGAGTTACTTTATAACTTAATAGATGGTCCTTCCAGGAAGACATTCAATATACTCTTGAGAAGAAAATCTAACTGCTTTTCTTGGGTTATGACATTTTTCCTTCAATATCACTTCTATATATGCTTTATTGGTGGTCATTTTTTGCTGTCGCCATGTCGGTTTTCCATAGTGGTATCCATGTCTTTGTTAATGTCCTTTGCTAACATTTCCCACATTATCTCCCCATACTATGAACATATCATCCTCTTATAGATATAATCTTTGCAAATTTAAACACACATTAGTTTATGCAGTGTTATCTTGTGTCCTTGTACTTGTGATAGTGGAGACACCATTATTGGCCCTTAGAATTGAACATGTTCTTACTTTGGGAAGTTTTTCCTTTACTGAGTTAAATACTGAGGAATTGCCCATTTCTGTGGAGAACCACTACCCTTCTACCCAGATGTTTTTTGAATCATTCAGCTCTCATTTTTCTAGCATGTACAATTCTCCAAGATCAGTGGTAAGATGTATGCTGCAAGATGAACATCTACAAAGTACCGTAAAAGAAAAATATAATGGGAACTTTGAACCCTTGTGTATATAACTGTGGGAAGAGACCTATGAATCATACTTCATATTGAAAAAATATCAACTTACATTAAAGATTGTTATTCTGTTGAAATATCCATTTCAATTAGAATAGAATTAAACAGTTGTTACATACCACTTCATTATGTTCTTTTTCTCAGATATCACAGAATGAATCCAGGGTCTTTGCCTGAGATACAACCCCAGACCTTGTCAATTATTATTATTTTTTTTATTTTTGAGAAAAGATTTCATTAAGTCTCTAAATTGCCCCAATTGTGATAAAACTTGCAATTCTCTTGCCTCAACCTCCCAGAGGGCTAAGATTGCAAGTGTCATCCAATGTATTATTTCTTCAAATGTAGCTTTATGAAACACCACATACAATATCATATTCTTTTGCTTAATTCAATAATGCTTAATGACAATATAAATTTCTTATTCAAATGAGCAAAAATACTGAATGAGACATATTAACGACAACAATACACAGTATTTTAACCATTGTTAATATCCTAAAATCTAGCTTTGAAATTCTGTATTATATATTTTTTCTCCTTAAAATAAAAAGAGAAAAGGAAATAATTCATTGACTGTCATGTAAACTATGTCAACTGCTCTGTAATGAAAGAGAATGACTTGATGATAAACATGAACATCAGCACAAAGAAAACTAAGATTGTAACAATAAGTAAATATCATTTTTATTGAGACGTGTCCTAAATTATATTTGATTTTGTATTTTATAGTATATTCAGGGCATTGGACTTGATTCCCAGAACCAAAAAAGAACAGCTGGGGAAAGGGCATAGATGTGTGATATGATGTCATCAAGTAAGATTTAAAGTTGTAAAGTCTCAGTCTTTTTAAAAGCTAGACATACAATTTGTAGATCTATCTAACATTGTTCTGTGCTATTCTGAAATTTTGTTTTCTCATGTCTTCTGAATCCTGTCAATTTAATATTTTCATGGATTCTGACCTCTGATCTTTCATTTACCCACCTTATCTATCTTTAAGGTAAGTTCTAGATCTATCATAAAATAATAAAGAAATATGTAAAACATTTTGCTTGTTGCTTGCCATAAAGTTGTTCCACATGTTATTTAAATGTCTGTATCAATAACATAATAATGTTTAAATAATGATGAATCATGTGTATATTCAGTTACTTCTTTTTCCTTCAAAATATTGTATGTGTGCAACATCTTCCATATCTCCCTGCTCATTTGTGCTTAAGTATATCTTATTCCAAGCAGCTTTTCTCACTTAATTAATTTGCATTACTATCTTTCATCCGGTCAAATCTGTTCAACATATTTGGCTTTCTCTCTGTTTCCTTCTTGTTCCCCTGATGCCTATGTTTATGTCTATATATCTGTCTACATCCGCATCTATCTATCTATCTATCTATCTATCTATATATAAATTTGTAGACCTATCTAACATTGCTGTGCTACATGGAAATTTTGTTTTCTCATGTCTTCCAAATCCTGTCAATTTAATATTTTTATGGATTCTGTCCTCTGATCTTGCATTTACCTACCTCATTTATCTGGAAGGTAAGTTCTAGACCTTCATCTTCTCCTATGTGGTAGCTATCAATTGCCATATTTATTAGCACCCATTGATATTCATCCCTTTTTCACACACTTAGCTCTACTGGTCAACTGAGAATTAACTGACAGTAGGAATTTCAACATTTACATGACTCAAAAAAATTCTTACTTTTCTGTTTCTTTTGCTTTTATTAATGGCAATATTTATTCAGTTCAGAGTCTCAAAACTCTGCTAAATTTGATTACAGATTTTTTCTTTTTCTGTAGCTGTTCCATGTGATCAAGAAATCCACTTTCCTTATCTTCCCAATGTCTTTGAATCGTGTCCCCACTTTCCCTTGTTGTCTCTGTCACCTTTAGGAATAGCAAAATTATATCTTGTCTAGATTATTTCAGTAACCTCCAAGATTGTTGCCTGTCTTTTGTCATTTCTAACTTCTAATCCAGCTTACAAAAATAAGCCAATAAGATAATTCTGATAATAATAAGAATAGTTTTGATTAGACCAGATAACTTCCAGAGTTCTACTTATAGAATAGTGCCTAACTTGCCAGTAGTGTGTGCTTTACTTAAATTTTGTTAGGAGAGTAGAACTTACATTAAGTTCCCTTACCTGCCCATGATACACACATTTGAAAAAGGAAGTGAGAGGAAACTCTGGGAATTGATGGATGTGTGGCTGACATTGATGGAGGTATTGGTTTCATTAGTGTGTACTAATCCACAAATTAATTGAGTAAACATGTACACTTTCATGTCAACCATACAAATTACTATTTAAAAAAAGAATGACTAACAATTTGTAGCATGTATTAAATGACAAACATTGTTCTGAGAGTTTTACTCATATTATGACCTCAAGATAATCTAGTGGCTTGTGCATTCTTAAGGGAAAAGGTCCATTCTATGAACAGGCCTACAAATCCCTCCCCATCTTTGTCTCAAACGATCTCTATGTGTGCCTGTACGGATCCTGAAACAACACCCCATGTTCCTTCATCCGGCCATGTCACTACCTAACCTGGTTTTGACTAGAATTCTTGTCTTGCTTGAGAAATTCCTAGTCATCCTTCAAGACTTAGTTCAAAACTTAACTTTGAACTAACTTTCACTTTCTATACCTTGAATATTTCTCTTCTATTATGGTTCTGCTTTTATAGTCATTCTTTTTCTTCTGCTACAATCTATAATACTAAGCTATATAGATGTAGAGACTATATTTCATTCATATCTGTATCCCAAAGTTTTGTCACTGTACCTGGGAAACTAAGTTCTTAGTAAATGAATTTGTAGAGCAAATGTACAAAAATGACTTACTTTCTTCCAAAATGTGCAGTAATTCATATGTCTCCCAAAAGTAAATTCCTTTGCACGATTATAATTTTAAAATCTTGTAATTAAGTAACTAATGAAATGAGCTCTCCCATATAAAAATCATATTCCTTTTGTCAAAGCAAAACCAAAAACATGCTAAAAATGATGTTTCATACTCTAACTTTGAATATGACCCTTCCTTGGGTTAATCAAGCAAACCAGACACATCAGTGAGAGAAACTGAGCTCTCCCTCCCAGCTTTCTTCTCTCTGAAACCTAAAACACTAATATCATCCTTCTAACCTAAAAGCAAAAGGGTAAAAAGCTTAATCAGTCTAGAAAAGTGCTACAGTTAGACATTAAAGAAATTCTGCTTGAGCTAATGTTTGGAGACAAATGTTAACAAGCAGAATGATTTACCATCAGTAAAAGAAGTGAATTTGTTTCCAGGCTATTTAAGTACAGGTTATGTTTTCTTATTAAATGTATCACTGACTCTGCACTGCATCTCTCTGAGCCTCAGTTTCCTTATCAATAAAGTAGAGCCAATATTCCCTGTCTTGCACATTACAGAGCATTGATGTGAGAATCCAGACACACAATTACTTTGAAAATGTGCTTCAGAACAAGATGTGCCATACTAGGACGAGTGTAGTGAATTCACTCACCAAATACAGTTCTCGCAGGCACAGACTCTCTATTGAGCCAGAATGACACTTGGGAGAGAATGACAGTCATGATGCAAGGCAGATACGTCTGAATCACAAAGTACCCGATTTTTCTTTTCAAGTGGAAATGAGCTGTCATTACAGTGTATTCACCTGGAAGAAAAAAAATTTAAAAGCTTAAGGAACTGTAATAGTCAATAGTCAGAAAATTTTGGAAATGGAAGGGATTAGAGAAAGAAATCTTTAATTAAAAAAACCACATACCTATATCATCAAAACTATACCAATTTGAAACACCTCATTAGCATAGCAAGAGCATTTAGAAGAAAATATTTAGAAAGCCAAGAAACTTGCTCTGTAATTCCATGGTAAGGCATTTGCTCTTCATTTCCAGTCACAGCTCCTAACCAACGGGATTCCCAGCTCATACAGGCTTTCTGCTAGTAGATTATTTTACTTGTCAGGGTCCCTCATCCACACTAGCACAAACTTTAAATTTCTGCTAGGACTGATCAACTCAATCTTCTTTTGCTCTTTAAAATTTTGATCTCTGGCCTCATTTCCAGTACAGAATTTTGGCCCAGATTTTCCACACTTAACTCTGTCACTAACTCTGCATTTTTCTCTTCTGTACATATGCACTAATTTGTTTCAGTCCATTCTATCGGACCTTCCTAGCTACCTTCCTTTTTCTTTTCTCCCAGAGTTTTAATTACAGCCAGATGTAAGATAATTAATCCACACAGCTGTTTCTTTCTTTAGATGGTAGTGGCCCTTAGAAAGGGAGTAAATTTCTCCTCACAGGCCAGTAGCAATTATCCATAAATCAGGAGTTGAGTAATCATGTATTGTCTGGAAGAGCAGGGAAAGAATTAGAAAATTAGGTACAGTGTTGTCAATTGTTTTAAGGTAAAAGTTAATACCAACTCATCTGAGAAGAGATATTTTTAAATGCGTTGTATACTTAAGTCAGCTTCTCTTAAATTTTAATTCACATATGAATCCTCTTGAGTCTTGATAAAGTGCATATTCTGATTTAGTGAGGGCTATCGAGCAAGATTCTGGACATCAGGAAAGCTCCCCTACAGTCTGTGCCACTAGTTTATAGACATTAAAATAAACCTTTTCCATAGTATAACATGCTTTCAATGGCTTTATAGCTTTTCTTCAGACCCATTTTACTGACCTGTGCTGGATTTAATTGTTTCCTTCCCAACTGATTGGCCCAGTAGGTCATACTGATTTAACCTGGACCCATCAGGAGCAACCTGTACCGAATCAGATGCATTGTAAGTCCAAACATAAGTGACTTCTGAGGTTGTGTATGCATCTGTCAAAATCAGAAGAAAAAAGTTACAAACATTTGAATAGCAACTGCCAATAGTCTGTGGCCATCCCACCCTGAAAAATGCCTGATCTCATCTAATGACCACCAACAGCATGCAACATCCAAGCTTATCTGATAGAATTAGTTTACTATAAACTTAATATTTACAGATTAGCTTATTTATTTATTTAGTGTATTTTAGTACAGGGTCTACAGGATCTCAGTACACAGATCGGACTCATAGTGAGCCTCCTGTTTTCAGCCTCCCAAGTCTTAGGATTACAGGCACATACCATCACACTCAGTCTCAATTGCTGTCTCAGCATGGGGGCAGGGCTGGCACTGCATGCCTTTGATCGAATTCTGGTCCCTGTGTCTGCCTAAGCAGGTGCTTTTATCTGCTGAGCTATCTGGCTGGCCCTACAGATTAAATTTAAAGGGCAAAAATATATCCTTATAATTTATAAATTTAATATAATTTATATGAAGGAGATGCAGAGAGATAATCATGAGTCTGACTAGTCATGGCAAACTATCTAAGATGGATAAACAGCCCCATGAGTCCCAAGGTAGTAGATGAAAATATTTTCAGAAGTTATGAATAACCTATGTCCACTCAAATAGTTTATTTAGAAATGGTAACCAGTCATAATCTATAGTTATATTGCCTTCTGAATATGAAAGTAACTTAGTTTCAAGTTAAATAACTTAGTGATCATGATACAATAGATTTTATCAGAAGATTAAGAATTTCAGAAGATTTTAAAATTAGTGCTCATGAACATCACTCAAAATGTTCTCTTAGATTCACAGATATAAATAAAACATAAGTAGAGCAGACACAGCTGTTGCTTATTGTGACAAGAGTGTAGAACTATACAGAAGAAAGAAGACTCCAGTGCTAGGATTCACATGACCTGTCTGGCTTCATCCTTTGTGTGCTCTGGTCTTTCAACCTTACATGTCCTCTATGGAAACAAGTGACCTCTCCATGTAGGCATTCTTTCCACAGTTGAAAAAAAAACATAATTTCTGTTACACTGATGACTTTTATAGAATATCTATGTATTTTTTTGCCCATGGGAATGCTTAGAAATATAGAAATACTCCTGATGCCTGCCTGTATCAATATCTCTACTATATTCTCAATGGTGGGAGAAAAAACAAGACCAGTTGTGCTTGGCATCATCTCTACTTTCTCTAAAAGAAAGGAAATCTCATTTCTTTGACCTCAATAAATTTTATCACGTAATATCATAATGCTGGAGTTGTCCTTGTATGGAACTTGATTCAAGATCTGTGATCATAAATAAATTTTTTTCAAGCATGGGTAACAATGCTTAAATGTTTATGAGTTTACTTATTATTTCCTATGTGATCTTTTAATGACATATTTCAATATTGTTTTTCTTATTTTGAAAAGACAGTACCAAATAGTATTATTAAACCAGAAAAGTTACAAGTGATACAGAATTTCACTTAACAAAATAATATTAATTTCATAATATTTGTTATAATGCATAGTGTTGTCTTCAACTTAACTCTTCATATTACCAGATATGCATGAAAAATTGGAAGAAGAAAGAAAAAACAGAAAGAAATATATAAGAAATTAAAAGGAGGAAAAGGACAAATACTTGAAAAAAAGAGACAAAATATATAAAACATTAGCTTCTCCTTTCCATAGACGAGCAGAAATCCACAGTACAGTTGTCCAAACAATCATGCTTACATACACAGTGGAGAAGGAGATGTTTCAGTGTTACAGTAGTCCCTCTCTATTTCATGGTTCAACATCCACTGATTTACCATTTCATGCATTTTCAAAAAATATTAATCTAAATTATCAAGGATGTTTTGCTATATCATGGGATTTTGCAGTACCCCACACTGTATCTATGTTGTTAAAATCACACATGCTTATGAGTTTACAAAATGGTGAAGCCCATTATAAGTGTTTTTAAAAGTGTGGGAAGTGTTTATAAAGCCTTAAAATATGTATAAATACTAAAATAAATATAATGAGGGCTGGCCAAATAGCTCAGTGGATTAAAGCACCTGCAAACAGGTGCAGGGGCCGGGTAATAGATCCCTGGGGCCTGCCATGCTGACCCTACTCCCTGGGCATGCTGAGATGGCAATTGAGACGGGGCATGGTAGTGCATGCCTGTAATCCCAGCTCCTGGGAGGATGTAAATAGGCAGATTACTATGAGTCCGATCTAGGAGTGAGACCCTGAACACCCTATAGACCCTTCCCTAAAATATAGAAAAAAAAATAAATATAACATCTCTACTTTGCTTATTTTCATTTATCACAGGGGTGTCTGTAACATAACCTCCATGATAAGTGACAGACCACTGTATTTGGCATTTTAATGTAGCTACCAAATCTTAATATCAGTAATACAGTATATCACTTATACATTTATTCTTATACATCCACAAGAAAATTACACTATGTGAAACAACATTTGAAATAGGGCCCTTTAAAAAAGTATATCTGTCTATCTATCTATATCTATTTATCTATATATCTATAGATATACATATATATATATGTCTATGCAAATTTATGTAGCTAAATATGCTTACCATATATGTACATATATGCTTTAATAGCAGGTAACTATACATTTTCATATTAATGAATTCTAATTATCCTGAAGCCTAAATTGTCTTTAACTACTATCAGTTAATTAATCACTAATAATTCTTCTGAGAAGATGAAATGATAGCTTAGTGCTGCAGCTCATTAGAGCTCATTTGAAGGTCATCAAGTGACAAATTTTGTTTTGCCCATGAATAGACACACTGACCTCCTCTTAACAAACTTTCAAAAGCTAAAAAATTCAACAAATAAAAAGGTACATTAGACATGTCACTTCATGGTAGAAATACTTTCCAATAATAACTCATAGCTATGAATTTTAAAAAATTACTCATTTCTAAAAGTAATTGTAATGCATCATGTTTGAGTTCTGAGGTTAACCTGACGCAAAAGAAAAATGAAAGCCTACAAAAACAATAATATTCTTGAAAAATAAGTGAGCTATTGATGGGAAGGGACTCTGATTCATGTTTGTCAGCATTTTTGTTAGATTAATGAGTAAATTCAATATTTCAGTGTAAAGTACAGGTACAGAAGATGGAAATATAGAGAAAATCCCAAGAATATATTGCAAATAAATGACCACAAGTCTTTTTGAAAAGCAGTTATTAAATTGAGACAATTAGGAATCTACTTTGTTTTATTTCTTTAGAATTTGGATCTGATAAAAGATTGTATAACAGTCATAAAGTGCAGACTGGCGGGTTTTTGCATCTATGTGCATGCACACACACATAGGTACATGTGCACATGCAAAGATAAACCAAGAGAGCATCAGCTTTGTTCTTAGTAAGAGTAAAGGATGAGTGTAAGGGTTAGTTTTACAAAATTCACTGTAAATTCTACTTCTAAATTAAGCTATAATTAAAGTTTCATTTAATTTTGTTAAATAATCTATGTTTGAATACTATGTAGCGTTATATGCTGACTCTTAGTCAGGTCACTTGTTACTATTAACAGTCTTCCTCAAAGATAATTTGCAGTGTTTTGGTGGTGCAGTCACAAAATACTGTAATCTACTTCCGTTCAGGAATCTTAAAGGTATGTGAAACAAGAAAAACATATAAAGACATGAGACAAAAATGAAATCGACAAATCAAGACTGAATTTAAATTTCTAAACATGAAAGAGACATCTCCTCTTTGAGTACAATGATAAAGTAATAGAAATTAAATCACTTTTAAGGACAGAAAGAAGTTCTATGTAAAAGAAAAATAAATGAGTACAAATAAAATAGTTAAGCCTGCTTCTTTCAAATGCTGTTACAAAGCATGTGAAGGTCTGACTTTGTTCATGTGTCTACTTCATGCTGCCAGTCCACACTTTCAACAGTAGGCACTCAGCACTTACTGCTGACAAGGACAACTAGAAAAACATGCAAATTGCTTATTCAATGTATAACAATACATATATGAAGAATGTAAAATAAATAATAATTTCTTAACAGGGAAAGCTTAATTGAAACTTTATGTGTTGACCACATGATTTCTGTATTGAGAAAAGGATGAATCTGTAGCTGAGCTATATGAGATGTTTAAATTTTACATAAAATACACTTCTAAATTATATCATGCTCCATATTGATACAGTTCATCATTTATATCTGACATTAGTCATAATAACAGTGTTTTGTTCAAGGCAAAAAGCTTTTCCTTCCTATATCACTAACGAACCTTGGATAAACTACATTCATGATTTGGCTTTACAAGCCTCTTTTAAAGGACAGTTATGCAATACAAATGAATTTTTCGCTGTCGCTTCTGCTTTGGTTTTTCTAGCATCATATTTATATTGTATGCCATGATTGACTAACTTAAATGATGTTTGGAGGAATGCCAACTTTGAAGTGATGGTTGCCACAATAATAAAGAAAGGCCCTGTGGTTAAAGAAGAGAGATTCTAAAGAAAATTGAGAACAGGCACCTTTGCAAGAATGTGAAGGCAAACAAGACACAACTGACTGCACAAAACGATGGTCATCAAAAACAGTTAAAGGGTTTGATTTTTTTTCAGAATTTTATTGATAAACAAATAGCAATTAGACAGCTTCAAATCAAATCGC
>NDGN011488334.1:0-15062 GCA_002564285.1 Tympanoctomys barrerae | reverse complement strand
AGAAAAGAAAAGAAAAGAAAAGAAAAGAAAAGAAAAGAAAAGAAAAGAAAAGGCAGGCAGGCATTATGTGCTGGGATATCCTGCTATTCAGAGATGAAAAGAAACTCATCTATTAGTTTCCTGTGGCTTCCCAGATAAAAAGAAAAATGTTACTTTTTACATATGGAGAAAGGCACCATCAATTTTTATTCATGTTTGGTATAGGACTTTATATAAAGCATTTAATCAAACATAAATGAACAAAATAGCATAGAAGTAATGAAATGGAAATGGTCTTGGACTATCTAAGAATAAACTAGGTCATATGGGTGCCTCTAGTTGCCAAGCAACTGGGATTTCTCACTGTTTTCCTTTGGAATAATCCAATCTTTAAGAGTTTTATTAAATTATATTCTTTTCTTCAAGATTTGTGCTGATATACTTAGGAATACACTAACAAGAAAACTTAAAGACAAAAATGAAGGAAAGTTTAAAAATACTAAGAGATTAAAAATATATATGTAATGTGCCCACAAAGGATCAGAGAGCAGCAATATGTTAATTACTCCCAAATTAATGTGTAAAATCTACATTATTCCAAATGTGTTTTTTAGAGAAGAAGCATTACCAAAATAATTCTGAAATATATCTGGAGAAACAAACAAGAAATATTGGCTAATCCCTACAGAGACAGTACTTTGCCCTAGAATATATTTGCTATAGTATGTACTAAAGCAGGAATGGAGCAGAATATAATACAAAAGCTAGTTTGGGTTAGACGTGGTATACACAACATTTGAGCAGTATACTCAAAGGCAGACTAAGCTACACAAACAACGTGCAGACATGTCTAATGGGTGTGTGTGCCTATGCCTGTGTCTACTATAAACATGCACTACATGTGGATGGAAAACTAAAATGACAAATTTCAAATTACTGGATAATAAATAATTATTTTAGAAAAATTACATACTGTGTTGGAGAAAAGACTAAACACTCCACATTTAAAATATTCTTAATACAACAAACTTTGTTTTAATGACTGTAGTACATAAGGTTTGCATTCCTTGTGAGGAGCTGGTATATGTACATAATAATCTTAATTCCTGTTTTCATCCCTCTCCATCTCTTAATCCTCCTTCCCATTTGAGAAAGATCTTTCTACTTTCTATTATCTCTTATTTTTTCTTTTTCTTTGTAGTTGGGGTTTCTTCTATAAGAAAAATCATGAGATATTTACACTGATTTATTTTAATTATGGTCTGAAGGTACATCCATTTTCCTACAAATGGCTGAACTTTGTCTTTCTTTATGGTAGAGTAGTACTCTGATGTATATAAATTTTCCTTATCCATTCATCTGGTAATGGACATATGAGGTACTTCCAAACTCTAGCCATTATGAATCATGCTGCTATGCACATGAATATGCATACACTGCAATGTGATGACAAACATTTAAACACTAAAATAAAAGCAACCAACTGGGTGTGGTGGCACACAACTGCAGTCCCACTCAGGCGGAGGTAGAACAATAACTTAAGAGTTTAAGGTCAACATGGGCTACCCAGTGAGAACCTGCCTCAAAAAAAAAGCAACTAAAATACACAAACATTAGATGAAATATATATAGTTCATTTAAAGCACATCATAAAAGCACATACTTTGTCCCAGCAATTTCATTTCCAAAAATGTATCCAATAATGCTGCAAACCTACTAAATATGTTATTGTAGTACTATCTGTAAAAAGCAAAAAACAGGAAACAAACTTTCATGTCCATCAAAAGGAAAATAGATAAACCAGGACTCTCCTTTAGACGGGAATATATAGTCATTAAATACTCCACTTATAAAGTGACTCTATGTTAAAAAACATGTTCATGCCATTAAGCAGCAGCTTAAAAACATCAAGATACTTTATTTTTTTGTTTTCCTGGTATTGGGGATTGAACCTAGGGCCTTTCCACTGAGCCACACCGCCCAGTCCCTCCTCCCCATTTTAAAAGTTTCTTATTTTGAGCCAGGATCTTGCTAAGTCACTAAATTGTCCAGGCTGAGCTTGAAGCTGCAATCCTCCTACCTCAGCCTCCCAGAGTGCTAGAATTACAGGCATGCATTTCACACCCAGTGTTAATATATTTTATTAGTTGTAGAAATAGTTTCAAAGGAAAATAAAAATATCAATCATGTCTAATATTATAACTTCAAATATTTTTCTCTTTTTTTTTTTTTTGAGTTCAAGCTGATATTTTTATTCCAACTAGGTTTTAGGGGTTTTGCTTAACCTTAAAATTTTATATTGATAAATCTTTTGAACTTCAAACATTTCTAACTGGCATTCATTGCCTTTACTCTTTAAGCCTTAGGATAAATTATGTACACAATCCTGAGTAATATGTAGCCTAAAACGAAGAAAAGAACATAGTTCTTCTTCCTCTCTAATGTGTAGAAAATTACTTTTAATTTATGATAACATGTATTCTTATGCCTATTTATAAAGATGCCTTTAATACTTACAGCTTGATTAGGCAGATTGTCAGTCTTAAGTTCTCTGTGATTGGAATATTGAATATAAACAGGCTGGCTTCGAAGATGAGGAGTAACGGGAGTGTAATAATTTACCATAGTAACAGCAGCTTCTTCAGAAGCCATTTCTAAGAAAGCCTGCAACAAATACAAGAAAGTAAAGTGAGTACTTTTTTGCAAGACAGTTAAGAATTATTTTGTCACCTTCACTTGCTCAAAATTTATGAATTCTCAACAGAAATGAAAAACCTTTTGCTTCAAAGTATATTATAGATACTACTTAGAAAAACATTTCCAAAGTTGAATTGGGTTCAATAAGGGATTTGGACTTGGAAAATTGCCGGTTGATTTAAAAGACTTTATATTGGTTTTGGTTTTCCTCTTATTTCTGTTTCTTCTAAAATCCAAAACTAACTTAAAATGGCAGGGGTGTGGGAATAGCTCAGTGGTAGAGTGTCTGCCTAGCATGAGCGACGCCCTGTGCTGCAACTGCGATGCCAGCACAGCACCAGGAGGGAGGAAGATGTTAATTAGAAAGCCAAAAGTAAATTGTGTGTGTGTGTGTGTGTGTGTGTGTGTGTGTGTGTTTCATCATTACAATGAATGCTTTCAAGGGTTGGGATTGGATAGTTTTTGTTAATAATCTTAGAAATCTTGTACTAAAGGGCTACCACATAATAGTAAAATGCCATGGAGTATTGGTAGAATCAAAGAAGCCTCTTTAGGGGAGAAGAGAAAGAAGGAAGGGAAAGAGAGGGAAGGAAGGAGGAAGAAGGGGGAAAAAAGAAGCCGAGGCCAGGTGTGATGGCACATGCCTGTAACCTCAGCATCAGGAGGCTAAGCCAGGAGGACTGCCAAAGTTTGAGGCCAGCATGGAATACATAGTGAGCTCAAGGCAATCTGGAACTACATAGTGACACCCTGTCCAAAACAAAAACAAAAGATGGCTGAAAAAACAATGTTCTAACAAAGAAAAGAAAAATCAAAACCAGCACCATGGAGTACGTCAGGCAAATACTACCATGGAGCTGCATCCCCTGATGCTTTCTTACTTTGAGACAGGGTCTCACTCAAGTTGCCTAAATTGGTGTTGAGCTCTTGATCCTCCTGCCTCAGCCTCGTGGGTAGCTGGGATTACAAACACAAATCATTGCACTCAGCCTAACCACAAGCTTCAACAGGGAAAAACCATAGTGATTTGCTATACTTTACTACTGTAGTTATAAAGAGAGAATTTAATTTTAATTTTAAGAGTTATTATTTTATGTTTTGCCACCTAAAAACCAACATCCACAATCTGACAGCAAGTAATGAGGATCCTCATGATATGGTGAAAGAGAACCTGAATGAAACTTGTACCTAACTATGATCTGGTCATTACCACTTCTGAGCCACATTTTCTTGATTGAGAACATGGAACTCTTCCTAAAGATGATTTTTTCATCTCCTTGAGGCTCTGACATAATGTGCAAGTGGAATTCCTGTTAGGTGGTCTGTCGGGGTCTTTGCAAGAAAGCACTATCCCAGCCTCTGAAAGAACCTATTTCAAGTGATCATGAACACATTTTGTTGTTTATTTATGTTTGGTATTGAGGATTGACACCGGCTCTTCACATTGAGCTGCCCTGACTGGCCTTGAATTTGTGATCCTCATGCCTTGGCTTTCCATAGTGCTGGGATCAAAGGTGTGGGCCATGACACTGGACTAGGATATTTAGCTTAATTTACTTTTCAAATATGTGTCCAATCAACATCTATGTCTGGCACAAAAGTTTGGAATAAAAGTTACCATAAGTATGTAAAGTGCTTTTCTTGTCTTATGAGTAATAAAAAATACATAGAATATTCAAATTTTAAAAATTATTACACTTAAAAGAAACACCACTAGACTGGATGCAGTGGTGCACGCCTGTAATCCCAGCTCTTGGGAAGCTGTAAACAGGTGAATCACTACGAGTCCAATCTAGTAGTGAGACCCTGAATACCCTGTAGACCCTTCCCTGAATAAAGAATACAAAAGACACACCGCCATTAATTCCCATCAAAATATTCCCCCATGCTTCCATTACATTCTTTTTTCTCTTCATTCCTGTTTCCTTCTGAAGTAGTTCTGAGGATGCTCTTTATGAGTGTCTTTAGTTGCACTGTTACGGCTGCCTCCTAGTCCTGAAATGATTCTAAACATTTACCTTTTCTAGTTACTTTGGGGAAGAGCCAGAATTAGGATGGTGTCAGCTGCAGTGATTGATGGAAACTGCTGTAAACATTTGTTCAAGGAATAATGATGAATATTTAAATTTAAAAATTTACTACAGTGAAAAACACATTGCTGTTATTCCCCCTCTAGGTTACTTCCCTTTGCTTTGAACAGACTAATCCCATCATTCATGGAAATGTCTTTTACTGTAATTAGTTTTTTAAAATCTAAATACTCACTGTACCTACTGGTCATCCCTTGCATATACTATGTTACACATATAAATGCTGTGCCCATAAATTTATGTCACACATGTGTCTACATATGGCATCACATCAAGCTATTACCAGAAAAGAGGGACTTGGGAAATACCACCCTTTCCTTTAATTCTACATTTTAAAATATTTTTCAATGGACATATAAAATATTTTTAAGTTTTAAAAAATTTCCCAAAGTAAGAATTAAGGATTCTTTAAAATGATATAAAAATTCTAGCATAAAACGATGGGAATCACACATGCATTGACAGATAGTAGTATTTTAAGGTATCAAAGGCTCAATTTTAAATATGCTGTATTCCTTAATCCTCCCCCCCCCNAACTTGTGAAAGAAATCGACAGCACCACTTTACCACATAGGAAAAGCTGAGATGAAAGAATATCCTTGATATTTATTACTTATTCAATATTATCCTATGTGTTATTTAATACACTAGCTGTAAGGACTTCTGTGACTTTCATAACAAGAAAAAGATACTTACAGAGCTCTAAACTACAGGTATTCTGCCTATTTTAATGCCTAATGAGGAAGATAACATATAGATATATACTAATCATTTTAAGTACTCAGAATTGCCTGTAAGAATATCTCAAATTTAAAATGCAGGAATAAGCCAGGTGTGATGGCACACAACTGTAATCCCAGCACTTGGGAGGCTGAGGCAGGAGGATCACTGAGAGTGCAAGACCAGCCTGGGCTAAAAGTAAGCTTAAGGCCAGCCTGAACTACCTATCAAAACCCTGTTTCAAAAAGACAAAATAGGAATAGCCCATGGTCAAAATTAACACATTTCTAATTAGATACTCCTGTTTAATCATTACAAAATATTGAGCCAGTGATATATCTCAGCAGCACAGCACAGCACCTGCCTGGCAACCACAGGTCCTGAGTTTGAGTCCTGATAACAAAAATAAGTAAGAAAATAAATAAAATTAAATAAATTGCAAAATAGTTCATTAGCAAGCATATAGAAATCACACTAAGTATAAAACATTAAAATTTTCTTATAAAATACATTAACAAATTTTATTAAACATAGGAAGTGGCAAATATCTACAAAATCATCTCCTTGTTTAAAGTTAATTGTTAGATATTTCCAAATGAAATCCAGTAAAGGAAGGGCCGGCAAGATAGTTCAGTGGACTAAGTGCCTGCTTAGGCAAGCACAGGGACCAGGATTCGATCTCCAGCACCACCTGCTGTGCAGGCCCCGCCCCCAGGCACACTGAGCCAGCCTCTGACACCCAGCATGGTGGTACAGCCCTGTAATCCCAGCACTGGGGAGGCTGAAAACAAGAGGATCACTAGGAGTCTGAGCTGCATAGTGAGACCCTATACCAAATACATAAATAAAAATAGAAATCAGTAAAGGGACATTAACTTGAAAAATACTAACTGTGATACATGACTGTATCAACCAGATATCATGAATGAACCAATTAAATAATGAGGCGGAACTACGATATTCCATGAAGTAGTTGTGTTAGCCCACAATGGTGGATCAAGCCACATGTCAATGAATCAGTGCATAATAAATAACATCCGATTATCTTAAAAGAACAAAACTGGCTTTGGGATATATATATAGATAGATAGATAGATCTATCTATCTATCTATCTATCTATCTATCTATTATATGAGGACAGAGCTTATTTCTGCTAACTCCTTGATAAATTGTTAAGAATAAAATCAGTTATGCTGGAGATGTATATCCGCGTTAATTACAACATTGTTCACAACAGCCAAGAAACAGCTAATCTAAGTGTCTATCAACTGATGAGTCAATAAAGAAAATGTGGCACATATACACAATGGTACACATATATCAACCCTGAGGAAGAATTAAATCTTTGGATGTAGTAGTGCACACCTATATTCTCAGAGTTTGGGAGGCTGAGGCTACCCTGAATATTGAATATTGAATTCAAAACCAACCTGAAGAACACAGAGATTCTATTTCAAAACAACAATAACAAAAAAATTTATCCCTTGAACAATATGGATGAAAACTGAGGTCATTTCATGTGAAATATGCTAGGCATGGAAAGCCATATATTATATCTAAAACAGTGGACCACACAGAAGTGGAGTAGAATGGTGGTTGCCAGAGCCTGGGAAGAGTAGAGAGGAAACAATGGAGAAACAATGATCAATGAATGGGTACCAAGTTACAAGTAAGGGTACAGAGCTCTGGGGTGCCACCATTCAGTAGAGTGACTACAGATAATAACACTGTATATTTCAAAAAGCTAGAAGGATTTCAAATGTTTTCACCAAAAATGAACGATAAATAGCTGACCATGGTAGCACAAGCCTGTAATCCTAGTACTCTGGGAGGATGAGTCAGAAGGATGACAATTCAACACTAGCCTAAGGAATTTATCTACTTAGTAAGATCTTGTCTCAAAAAAATGGGCTGAGGATATAGCTCAGTACAAAGACCTTGGTACATAATCCCAAACTCACTCACTCTCTTTCTCATACAGAGAGCACAAAAAAGAAAAAAAAAGTTTGAAGATAGCTAAACAATTTATAAACATTATGCAACACATACAAACATAAATTCTTACATTTTTACCTATCTGTTAAAAATTAGTTGTTAAAACTCCCACTGGCTACTTACTCATTTTACAACAAAAATATACATACTATCAAGACATCTTTTGGAAAGGCCACTGTTTTAGCTAGTTTCTTTGCACTAGGCCACAGCAAACCAAAATGGAATTATTCATGCTAAAAGGTAACTCCCCCAAAACACATGATTTTTTTTTCTAAAAATGGAAGAGTAACAGAAACCAGTCAGAAAGAGTCGTCTTCCTGAACATACCTAATACTTTCTCCAGAGGCTGTCAAATAGTTTATCAGATTAAAGCACCTGCAAGCAGGCACAATTCCCTGGGCCTGCAGTGCAGACCCTGCCCCTGGGGCACACTGAGACAGAGATTGAGACTGGGAGTGGTGGTGTGCGCCTGTAATCCCAGCTCTTGGGAGGCTGTGACCTGGAGGATCACTAGAGCCTGATCTAGTAGTGAGACCCTGAACTCCCTGCAGATCCTTCCCCCAAATACCAAAAAAACCCCAAAACAAAAACCCTCTGTCCTGAAAGCCTTATAAGTGGCCTGTGGTAACCTTATGTTAAGCAAACTGCTTTTCAGAAACTTGTTTCTTTCAAAACAATCTAAGGAATTTATCTACTTAGTGAGATCTTGTCTCAAAAAGATGTCAATATTCATTCTGTCATATCCTGCCGAATTCTGTTGTACTTTATAGAACAGAGTGTTGCTCATTTCTGAATCCCATATAGAAACAATTAGATCTTTTAAATTGTAATTTTATCTTATGACAATGCCATATATTTCTACTTAGGTTTTGGAAAAGTTTAATTTGCCACGTGAGTTATAATTTACATCTTGTCAGGAGAAAAACAGGTAAAAATCGTATTTCCTACGCTACTATTTTTGTTTGGTGTTTCTACTTTAAAAACTAACTTATTTGATAATACAATGAAATTTAGAAGATAAAGTTCAAGAAAATAAAAACCAGCTGTAACACCCTGGAGATAATTACTCTGCATCAATCTTACAAGTTACATACCTGGCTTTTTCCTTTCAACATCAAAAGATTAGTTACTTTGCCAAACGGGAGACCTAATGATATGACCTCCGCTTCGGTGACATCACATGGAATTTTGCGAAGATGGAGAACACGAGAAGGCGAACAGGGAGGTCTATCTCCTTTAAATTTCTTGTTGTCATTCCCATTAGCTAAAAAACATAAGATTTTTTTTCTTAATTACTGAAACTAATTTAGGTTGACCTGCCACATTAAATCTTTAGGGTTTCACATCTGAAATTTAGCAAAATGAGAACTATTTGACAGGGAGCAGGAGAAGGAAGGTAGGAAACAAAACCAATCACTTATCGAGAGAAGTCCTTTTGGGGGGGTAGTTACTAATTTGTGAAAAACTGAGTACTGATTTTGAACTTCAAGAAAAAATATCAAGGTAAATAAATCAGAGCTTCAAATACAGTCGTGGACAGCACAATGAGTATCTGACTATCAGTCAACAGTCTCCTAAGATTATAAGGGAGCTGAAAAATTCCTATCGGCCTAGGAATTTTCCTCTTGTAGCAGAACAGATTACTCATGTTTGTGTGATGCTAGCATAAATAAACATACTGTGGCACCAATAGTATAAAAGTACAGCACATACAATTATGTAATAATACACAATACTGGACAAATAGCTCTGCTTATGGTTTATGTATTTAGTAAGCTATACATCTTAGTCATTATTTTAGAGTGCATTC
This sequence comes from Tympanoctomys barrerae, assembly GCA_002564285.1. Taxonomy (NCBI): domain Eukaryota; kingdom Metazoa; phylum Chordata; class Mammalia; order Rodentia; family Octodontidae; genus Tympanoctomys; species Tympanoctomys barrerae. Next base: position 5,770 of record NDGN011488334.1, on the reverse strand, counting down.
CTACTTATAAAACAAACAAAAAGTTAACTGTAAAACAGTGTTTTTAGGCAGATCTTCAGGCGCTATCCCAGAAGGAGGAATTGTTATAGGAGAAGACAGGATCAGGGTGGTACTGCCCCTGAAGACCTTTCAGTGGGACAAGATGTGAGGGTGGAAGGCAATGAAATGGATGAGTCTAACCTTTACATTTAAAAAATAAAATGAGACTTTAGAAAATAGAATTTAAAAACTCAGAATAAAGATATAAAAATACCTTTCAGAATTTTAAACTGTGTTAAAGTATTACTGTAAAAGATTAAAATCTTTTTTAAAGTTCATAAAGAAAAATAAAATTACAGTATGTGATGATTAAACCTACTAGTGTCAACTTAACTGACTTGGGAGCTAGGCAGGGGACTGGTGGAACACAATTCTGGGCATGTCAGGGTGTGTCATGGAGGTGTAACCTTGATTATGGAACCTGGTCCTTATCCCTTCCTCGCCGGTGCTATTTATCCCTGCTGTTTTCTAAATGTCATGCACTAAACCATTTTGTTTCATCACACTTTGGAACCAGCCATCTAGGGCTTGAACCCTAGAAAACCATGAACCAAATTAAACCCCTCTTCCTTGAAACTGTGGGTCTTAGCTACTGTATTCTAACAATAGGAAAGTGTTAGTAATACACATTAAGAAAGCATCAGTAGTAAGCAAAGATTTATTATTTAAGAAAGGAAAATTTTATAAATATAAGTGTTGTGTATAGTGTTTATAATCTATAGTGGCATGCAAAAATGTTAACATTTTCACATTTACTCACCACATTCAGCCACAGCACCTTTCTAGTTCTGCATTTCTACTAAGTGCTCTACATAAGTTTGATTGATTGATTGATTGACTGATTGATTGATTTGGTGGTACTGGGGATCGAACTTGAAACCTTGTGTTTGAGAGGCAGCACTTATGCCACTGAGCTATCTTCTCTGCCCAAGTGTGTCTTTATCTTTAGATACACATACCATTTCATGGCCTATACTGCTCAGCACAGTAATACACTGTGCAGGCTTATAGCACAGGTGAACCTGTTTATACTATGTAAAATTATACTCTAAATTTGTGCATAATCTCAGTAATGTTCCTTAAACAATGACACTGCCTACAATGCATTTCTCAGAATATATCCGTACCATTACCCAAAATATGGCTAAGTATTTCTACTTAATTTGCTATGAACAGAGAACAGTACTTACAGTTATGTTTTAAGGTACTTTCAGAATGTTTTCTATTTTGTTCTACTGCTAAATACAACCTAATAAATTAAAGGAGACACTAAGATTTTTTTTTTTCAATCTTTTCATTTATTTATTAGGCACAGGGTCTTGCTACACAGCTCAGACTCATCATGATCCTCCTGTCTCAGCCTCCCCAGAGCTGGAATTACAAGCATGTGTCACCATGCCTGGTTTTGGTGGCCAGGTTGGTATGGGGCCAGCACAGCATGCGGTACCAGGGATCAAACCTATGTCCTTACACTTGCCAGGCAGGCACTTAGACCGTCAAGCTGTTTCTGAGACTAAGATTTTATCACATCTAAGAAGATCTAGAGTTAAGCTAAATGCTTATAAAAATTTAAAAATAAATTTATATATTAGACTTTATTATTTATTAAAAGCCAAGTTGCAGTGTATTGTAATACTATTCATTATTTCATAATAAAAGTCTTAACATGAGTATCACCTTATTGAAAAATGCAAATTTTCAACCCTAACCCAGACTGATTTACATCAGAGACTAAGAGTGGTATAGTTTAACGCTCTACAGTACATCAGGACTTTGAGGTGATTCTGATTTAGCATGAATTTAGAACTGCTGTTGTAAAATAAACTTATGCTACCTCACAACTAAATTTAATTTAAATCCTATTGCTTTAATACTGACAATAACTAGAATTGACAAGCCTGTGAAAAATACTCAGGTTTATGTAGCGTAGCTCAGAGTCAGAAATGCCTTTCTTACAAAATACTAAGTGTAAGACCGAATATAAATCACTTAAAGGCCAAATTTTCAACTTTACTTTCTTTGGGACACAGAAATCAAACTCAGAACCTCACACCTGCCAGACAGTTGGATATGGCACTAAGCTATACTCCCAGTCAAAAAGCCAAAATTTCATGTTTATTTAGCATATTTGCTCTTATTGGGAGAAAAATATAATCCTTCTAAACACCTGAAAATATGTACTTTTATTGAAACTTCACATTCAAGTGTCTGTAATGCTAAATAAATTACATGAGAAATCACATAAAAATTAATGTACTATTTCATGCCCCTCTCTGTGACAGAACTCACAACTTGTGTGGATACAACTTGACTGAACTACATTTGCTTCCAAATTTCTACGTGAAAAAAACCTGAGTATTTGTCACAGGTTTGTCAATTCTAGTTATTGTCAGTATTAAAGCAATAGGATTTGAATTAAATTTAGTTGTAATGTAGCATACGTTTATTTTACATAGAGATTTGGAAGCAAATGCAGTTCTTTTCTGTTCTACCTAGAACAAGACTACTGACTGCTCAGGATCCGTTCAGTTCTGGGCCTTCATACTGTAAATATTGTGGTCAGTTTATTCATAATAGGCATTCAAATATTTACTGGATGAATTGAACTGGAAGGCAAAGGATTTCTTTCCTTCTATTTTATGTTACTGTGAATATGGTTTTCCCCCTCCAAATGACTGCTTATTAAAATAAATACTTTTGGGGCTGGAGAGATAGCTTGGCAGTCTAAGCATCTACCTGGCAAGCACAAAGACCCAGGTTTGATCCCTGGTATAGTACTGCACACCACGCTGGCCCCAGAAACCTGGGCACGTCCAGCACTGGGGGGGGCTGAGACAAGAGGATCACTATGAATCTGAGCTGCGTAGCGAGACCCTGTACCATATATTAATTAATTTTTTAAAAAGTTCATTTCTAGTTTCAATATCTTGTCCCTTTTTGTTCTCTCTTCCTCTAGTTTAAAAATTTGTCATGTCATTACTCTACTGACACAACTCCAGGTACCTGTGTGTGTTTCTAGCTTTCAAACTATTTCCACTTAAATTGGTACACTTAAGTACCATAAATATCCAAGTCACAGTCTAAAGGTATTTTAAATTTTTTAACTGAATTTTATTTGCATTGCTGGGGCTTGAGCCCAGGGTCTTCACCCTGAATTATATTCCCCGGCCCTTTATTTTGAGATAGGCTTTTGCTCAATTGTTAAATTGCCAAGGCTGTACTCAAATTTGCAATCCTCCTACACCCCTTCACCTAATTTAGGTGTCTCTTAACACACCTAGAAAACAGTAAATAACTTGACACTAATGCTGTAAATTTTCGAAGTATGAATCGACATTTACAGATTAACAATAACAAATGGTAATTGACTCCCACTAGACAACAGCTCAAAAATCAGCCACTCAGGAGTTGAGAAAGAAGTGCCTTTCTGTTGGCCTACAGGACTAAACAATGCTGGTATCACTGCCATGTTCCATACTGGACAAAAACCCCAAAGCATTTGTGATGGCAAATACAAACACCCCTCTGTAGCAGGCGTGCCACAGGTTCACCACCACTGTCCTAAAGGATGAGGTTCCTATTGTAATACTAACAAAAAATTAGGTGACAAACTTTTACCAAGAAATACATAACTACAAATTACAATTTAGTATGTTTTGCATGATAAAGTGCCTAGGCTATGTTGAGCAAGGTGGAAGACAGAAAAGGGCAAGCGGGCTATGAAATCACATATCCTGTTATAAACAGCTAAATGACACTGCTGATATTTCTTCTTTAATAACCTGCTTGCTTACTGACTCTTGAGATTTATGACTGATGTGCACTGTTGGGATTCACAACTCATTTTCTATCACGAAAGATTTTTTTAAAAAAAAATCTTGCTTATAGAGTTTCACTGTCTTTTGTGTAGAGTATACCTTGCTTATACCATACTATAACGGTTGATACATTGTGTCAACCTGAGAAGTCTAGAGGTTTTAACTAAGTAATTCAGAAGTTCTACAGCCTGGGCTGTATAGGACAGTCCTTCATAGTTCTAGGATGCTGCTCATTGTGTCAACAAGTTTAGAAGTCTAACTAAGTGAATCAGGAGGGTGCCAGAGTCCTCATTTTGTTAAGTATCCTGAACAAGAGGGCAGATGGTGGGAGTGAAATACCTGCTGAGGGCAGACAGCCTCTATGCTCTATAAGGGAGGAAAAGAGGCTTGTTCTCCCCTCTTTTGCTCAAGTAGCTTTTGCTGTCTTCTGCCACTTGAAACTTATCCCTATGCCATGCCACCTTGCTTTGGAGCCAGCTGATGATGGACTGAAACCTCCACACACTGTGAGCTAAGTAAACCTTTCCTTCTAGGCATACACTGCGCTGCTGAGCTGTAACCTCAGCCCAGGCTTTTTCTTCCTTAGCATTTTGGAAGTGCTAAGGGGTGTCAGGCATTTTGTCTCAAAAATGAAAAAAAAGTAACTTAAGACAAGCACTATAATTTTTGCTGATTGTACTGCATAGTGATAAGTTTTGTTCTGTTATGCATTACAGGACTGCATGTAAGAGTTGTGCAAATAAAAGCAAAGTCATTGAACTGGAGTTTTCTTTGACTATTTATTTGTTCTGAATATTGCAACGTACATACTATATACAGTTCCTCACTTAAGAGACCCATTCATTTACCAGCCTTGTTGCAGGACTGTAACTTGATCACTAAACAAGAAGTGTTCATGCCTCAAGACTCTTGTCTGGAAAAGAGAGCATATGAAGAGAAGGGATGCTATAAAAATTAGTTTAATTTGGGGCTGGGGAGATAGATCAGCAGTCTAAGTGCCCGCCTGGCAAGGGCAAGGACCCAAGTTCAATTCCCAGTACCGCATGCCATGCCAGCTCTGGAACCCAGTAGTGAGATCCTGCATCAAACTAATATAATACAGGTAGACAATGTGGTATATATGTATTATGAAATTTTATTCAGCCCCCAAAGATAAAAAAGGAAACACTGTACCTTTGCCCTAGTGTAACAAACCAAAAGAGTAAATAAAATCTGAAAGGTATAACAGATATTATAAAAGAGAAAGAAGCTGCTCAAAAGGAAAGAACTGAGATGGAGGAGGAGAGGGGAGAGAGGGAAGGGACAAAATACACACACACACACACACACACACACACACACACACACATGCACGGGAGGATCACAAGTTTTGAGCCCCGCCTGGATAACTTGGCAATTTAGTAAGGCCTTGTCTCAGATTAAAAAAAAAAAAAAAAAAGGGACTTGACAGGATGCAAGTGCAGACTCAATTCCCTGTTCCAAACAAATGGGCAGTGTACTTCACTGAGTATATATATAATTGACATTATTAGTGTCCCCTCTACTATCTGTGGTCTCCTTCCCTTTTAAAGTAATAGAACTCTCAGAACTATGATTAGATGGTATACTACAAGCCAATTTCCTATGCTCTTCTCCCTTGATGTGATGTGTCAATGCAATGAAGGCCTGATGTGAAGGATGAGAGGAAAAAAATCTAACATCTGGTCTTATCCTTACAGGACTCAAACTTCCACTTCTCAACCCTATCATGCATAGGGTGTGATTTTCATTGTTATCCAAAGTAAAGTCCACATACAGCTTTCATTATTCCTCATCCTAAAGGAATGATGGGAGATAGAGTACTATTTTAGACATTAAGAAAGCAGTCATATGTCAGTGATGGCAAACCTTTCAGAACTTTCAATGATAAAAGT